>PVIW01005360.1:0-108577 GCA_004026585.1 Noctilio leporinus
AAACTACATTAAGATACCACCTCACACCTGTCAGAATGGCAATCATCAGCAAATCAACAAACAACAAGTGTTGGCGAGGATGCGGGGCAAAGGGAACCCTCATACACTGTTGGTGGGAATGCAGGCTGGTGCAGCCACTGTGGAAAACAGTATGGGGTTTCCTTAAAAAACTAAAAATGGAAGTGCCTTTTGATCCAGCAATTCTACTACTTGGACTATACCCAAAGAATCCTGAAACACCAATTCATAAGAACCTATGTACACCTATGTTCATAGCGGCACTATTTACAATAGCCAAGTGCTGGAAACAGCCTAAGTGCCCAGCAGTGGATGATTGGATCAAAAAACTTTGGTACATTTACACAATGGAATGCTATAGAGCAGAAAGAAAGAAAGAACTGGTACCCTTTGCAACAACATGGATGGAACTGGAGAGTATTATGCTTAGTGAAATAAGCCAGTCAGTGAAGGACAAATATCATATGATCTCACCCATTACGGGACAATAATGAGCAAAACTAACAACAAGCAAAACAGAACCAAATATATGAATACAAGGAATAGGCCTTCAGTGGTCAGGGGGAAAGGGGTTGGCGGAGGGGGAAGGCAGAGGCAAGATAGGGGAGCAGCTTAGACAAGAACCTAGTATAAAGGAACCATGGACATGGACAACACGTGGGATTGACTTTGGGGGGAATGGGTGGGTGGGGAGAGGGACAGAGGGGAGCAAAAAGGGGATGGATGTAATACTACAACAATAAAATTTAAAAAAAAAAAGCAAATAATTGTAACACCAACATTATTCACCACAAAACTGTTCTATAGCTTCAGGTAGCATTTGCAGGGCAGCCTATGAAATAGGGTAAAGAGAGGCCAAATGACCCAGTTGGAAAACTTTAATTTCTATTTCAACTTCTCCAGGGATGTTGATGACGACAGAATTCTTAGAAAGCACACATTCTATTTAAAACAAACACAATATACCTAAAAGGTTCATGTTGGATGAACCCTAAGACAAAAAGTCATTGGAGGCATAAAACACTATCCCCAGTGCTTTCAGGTGGGATAACAATATTAACCCATTTTCCTTTTCCCCCCTATAAAAACTTTTAAAATATGAAAAAAAAAAAAAAAAAAGTTGCTGTTAAAACATATGTCACCATACAACGCAACACAAGGGCAGCCATGAGCATTTGAAAGGGAAGCAAGCCCACTATGATGCAGGTGCTGTTCAATCACTAACCTCAACGCAGAGCCCTGGTGAAGGAAGGACTTCCCCAGCACCTGCTGAGAGCTTCCCTCCCCTTTCCCAAAGAGAAGACCTTAAGTTACCAATGAATATAGGTGGCGGGAACAGCTCTCATATTCTATACTTAAATGTAACGTTCAAATCCCAAATATAGCAATTAATGCTTGTTTTGGTTTCCAGAGAAATAACGTGTGTAACAGAAAGCCCTCTTCAAATGAGTGGTGCTTGCAGGAGGAACACGAGTACAGTGGCCTGGGCACTGCACACCAGGGCCGGCTGAGGTACAGGGCTAATCCAGCACAAGCTCAAGCCCTGACCCCTCCTAACGATCAGGAAAGAGCTGTGAGGCCCTGGCTGGTAACACAGTGGATAAGGGCTGGCCTGCGAACCCAAAGGTTGCTGGTTTGATTCCCCAGCCAGGGCACATAACCAGGTTGCAAGCCAGGTCTCTGGCCAGGTCGGTAGCTGGAGGCAGGTGAAAGGCAATTATACTTTGATGTTTCTCTCCCTCTCTGCCTTTCTCCCTTCCTCTCTCTCTCTGGAAATATTAAATAAAATCTTTTTTTTTTTTTTAATTAAAATAAAAAAGAACTGTGAGAGCCGGCTACAGCCCTTGGGGTCTTGGGCCAATTCAAGCATCCTAGATAGAGACTCAACTAGAAAACCTGTTTCTCCTGGAGATCAAAGCCCAGGGTGGGAATAGTTGAAGATGGAAGGTGAGGCTGCATTGAAAGGCAATACTACATTGTAAGGCATTATTAACAATCTTCATAGGACAAATATTTATTTCCCATGTGTTTGGGGAAATGGATGGCCTCAAGAAATGTATACTCTAGCTTAGTGAAATAAGCCAGTCAGTGAAGGACAAATATCATATGATCTCACCCATTACAGGACAATAATGAGCAAAACTAACAACAAGCAATACAGAACCAAGTATATGAATACAAGGAATAGGCCTTCAGTGGTCAGGGGGAAAGGGGTTGGGGGGAGGGGGGAGGCAGAGGCAAGGAAGGGGAGCAGCTTAGACAAGAACCTAGTATAAAGGAACCATGGACATGGACAACAGGTGGGATTGACTTTGGGGGGAATGGGTGGGTGAGGAGGGGGACAGAGGGGAGCAAAAAGGGGATGAATGTAATACAATAACAATAAAAGTTAAAAAAAAAAAAGTGAGTACACTATTTCAGGTAGTTAGATAATGTCAGCTTTTAGGATTAGAAATTTTCACCTAGAGAGCTGAAATGTTTACACGGCATTCAGAGTTCCGCCATTGATTATTTAGGCTACAGAGAAAAGGCTTTGCTTACAGGATCAAAGTGTGTCTAAGCGGTGTCATGTAAGACAGTTCTGCCAGGTAATATCTTGATGGCCATTAGAAATGACATTGCACATGAGGTTCATAAAATAAAAGAGTTTATAGCAAACAAAAAAAGAAAAAGAAATGTATACTCTAGGGTGGTATTTAACGTGATGACCTATAATAATTTCAATGAGCATATGGATGTGATAGTGAATATTCATCATTTTGGGGGGGTAAGGAAGGATGGACAAGCAAAGAAGAGGGTAAAGAAGAGTGTTTTAGAGGAGGAAACACTGGAGATATTCCTCAACAGAGTTTACCAACTAGACAAAGAGGAATGGGCATCACACGCACAAGGAGCAGCATAAGGAAAGTTATGTTAGGGAAGTATGAAACTTACCAGATTTGGGGAAGACCAAACAGTTTTGTGTATCTGGAATGTAGGAGTTGACTGCCTATAAGGTTCAGGAACTGGAGAAGTAGAGAGCAGAAGTTGTAAAAGGTCCATGTACTTGGCCAAGGAGTTTGAATGCAATCTCATAGGCAGTGAGGTTTGGCTAAAGCTTACTTGTACTTTTAAAAGAGCTGCACACACGTAAAGTCAGGAAGTAGGCTGCATTGCAGGCTTTAAGGGAATTTGGAGAACTCTGAAGTTCTCCTATATTTTTATTTATTTATTTTTTAATTTTATTGTTGTTGTATAACATCCATCCCCTTTTTGCTCCCCTCTGTCCCCCTCCTATATTTTTAATAAATAAATTGTACCAAATACTGTTCTAAGCAAACCAACTCATTTAATCCTCACAATAACCCTCTGAGGTAAATACTAATAGTTTCCCTATTTTACACATGAGGGAACTGAGGTACAGAGAAGTTAAGTAACCTATCATAGGTCACACACACACATGGTAGAGGCAGGATAAAACACCAAGCAATCTGGCTCTGGCATTTGTGCTCAAAACTATTCTGCTAAGTTTTCCCTCTTGGGCACCGGGCCCAGTATGGCATATGTCTTCAGTTGATGTTGGTGCTGACTTAGCCTCCCATTGCTCTTTCATCTCTCAACAACTGGGATGCCTTTTTAATATCATCCCGCCATCTATCTGCCTTGAAGCATCTTCTGGAAGTCAGGGAGTAAGTCAAGTAGCACCCACTTTTCATTCATTCTCTTCTGTGGATATTCCTCCTCCACTTACAGTGTGTGAAATGATGTCAACAAGGCATATTGTGAGGATTCAGTTAAGAAATTTAAGTATACATATTTTGAGACTTATGTAAACTTTGGGGTAAATGAACTTTTTTTAAATTTTGTTCTATTCGTTGAAAGAAACCCTTCTAAGTACTCTGGGACACTTTGACATGAGTCTGTAAAATTGATTCAGACAGTTTGCCAAAGCTGTCAGTCTTAATTAATGACTTACTATAACCTCCAGTTTTATTAGGTCTATATTTCTAGTACATGGGCACATATATTAATGACCAGCCCATGAACAAACTGACAGCTTTAAAATGATATGAAATAACTTGTTTTCTTATGAGTATTCACTTTTGCCTTGAACTTATAATAAAATGATTATTAGTTTAGTAAATTATGACTTCAATGTTCTTATGATCACCTTAGTAATAGAAAGATTGTCTGGATTTTATTTCTTAATGAAACTCCACTTTGGACAATTCTCTTTGGTTAATCTCATGTTCTAGCAAGTAGGACTATTGGCTTCATAGACATAAAGTTTCTAAGCAGAAAAACATTCACTAGTGGTCTGCTGGTTTTCTGTATTAGTAATAACCAAATGCGGTTTAACAACAATCCGTAATATTTTCCAGTATCATAAAGGATGGGTTAAATATATGTATGTGTGTCAAAGCAAAATTAATTTGAATTCTCTTTAACTCTTAATAAAATGCACATAAAACATTTTTAGAGTGAGATAGATATTAATAAAATAAACAATGTGAATCTCACAGCAAACATAAGAAAAATTTGGATAATCTACTGTCCAATTTGAAACAATTTGCCTCATTCTCTCAAAAGGGAGTGAAGATATGTCATGTTTCTTATTTGCATGTTGCAGTCAAAGTCTAGTTGGGATGTGGTGGTAGAAGTAAAAAGTACTGAGTTACTACTGAATTACTCTATTTTCTAGCCCATTCTTCCCAAATTTGCTGCTCCTTTGAAAAGTAATCTTTGAAATTAATGTGACAAGTCAACATCACAGTAAAGGTCATATAGAAAACTGAAATTTTTCATTTTAAATCAGCCCAGTCTGAACCAGGCCTATAGTAAGTAAGTCTGGCAAATAGTAGGGGTTGCTTTTCTTTTTTTTTAATAAGGATTATTCCCAAAGGCTAGCATAATTCAAGGCTGATTTTTCCCACCCTGACAGGTGTGGCTCAGTGGATTGGGCATCATCCCACAAACTGAAAGGTCACTGGTTTGATTCCTAGTCAGGGCACAAGCCTGGGTTACAGGCCAGGTCCCCAGCTGGGGGTGTGTGAGAGTCAGCCAATCAGTGTTTCTCTCCCTTTCATTCTTCCTCCATTTCCCTCTCTCTAAAAATGAAAATGAATGAAAAAAAAATTAATAAAAAACTTATTTTGCACAGACTTCGCAGACGCCGTGGTTTCCTGCTTCAACAGTGCTTGAACGGAACCCGGCGCTCCATCCTCATCCCAGCCAGCCACCCGGATCCATCCTTCCGCCACCTTCTCACAGCGCCGTCTGACCGCTGCGAGGCCCCCGCCACGGCTTCAGCACCGGGAAGCCGCCGGTTCTCCGCCGCTCATCATGAAGACCGGGTCCCCGTCCATCTCACAGGTGCGCCAGAACTACCACCAGGACTCCGGAGGCCGCCATCAACAGCCAGATCAACCTGGAGCTCTACGCTTCCTACGTCTACCTGTCCATGTCTTACTACTTTGACCGTGACGATGTGGCTTTGAAGAACTTTGCCAAGTATTTTCTTCATCAATCTCAGGAGGAGAGGGAACATGCCCAGAAACTGATGAAGCTGCAGAACCAACGAGGTGGCCGGATCTTCCTTCAGGATATCAAGAAACCAGACCGCGACGCCTGGGAGAACGGGCTGAATGCAATGGAGTGTGCATCACACCTGGAAAAAAGTGTCATTCAGTCACTGTTGGACTTGCACAAACTGACTACTGAAAAAAATGACCCTCATTTGTGTGACTTCATTGAGACTCACTTACCTGGATGAGCAAGTGAAATCCATCAAGGAATTGGGTGACCATGTAACCAACCTGCGCAGGTTGGGGGCCCCTGAAACTGGCATGGCGGAGTATCTCTTTGACAAGCACACTCTGGGAGACTGTAAAGAGAGTTAAGCCTTAGGCTGCCTTCCCACAGCCACGGGGGTGACTTCCCTAGTCACCAAAGCAGTGTGTGCATGTTAGAGTTAACCTTCACCTTTTCTATAACTTGTACCAAATCATCCATTTATGTCCTTCATTTATACCGTTCCTTCAAATAAAGTAATTTGGTACCCACAAAAACAAACAAACAAAACCTGATTTTCCCACAAAGCTGGTGAAATATATCTGGTATTTTCTTCTTAGTTGATGTAGCGCCACCACGTGGCAGCAGCGTAAACAGTTCAGAAATAACCTGATGACTTCAAAAATAGTAGATCCTTGACACTATTTTTCTCCGTTTGAGAATATTTCTATTCTTTAAAAGTTTTGTATAAGGAGAGAGTCAACTTATACTTTTATATTATATGATTTCAAGTTAGTATATTTCAAATTCACATAAAATGTGAGTGTATTGTATTTTTATATAGGGGTATGCAGAATGATTAAGAAAATGAGCTTTGGAGCTAGTTAGCCTGAGTTTGTATCCCTGCTCTGCTACTTAATCTCTGTATAATCTTGGATAAAATTACTCATCCCTTCCAGGTCTCGGTTTTGTCATCTGTAAAATGGGACAGTACTGGTATCTATTACTAATGGATTGTTACGAAGATCAAATGAGTAACACTGAAAACAATTCCTGGTACAGGGTAAGTCATCTAAAAGTTCCTGTCATTACTTTTCTATTAATATTATTAAGCTTAAAGAGACTTTGATAAATCATCTGATTCACCTAAGTCCATTCACACCCTATTCCAATTCAAAAAAGATCAATGTCAGTGACCACACTAAACAAATAGACTGCATCTACATTCTTGCAATTTAAAAACTAGTACAATATTTGAGATAATAGTAGTGAAAGAAAACAAAATAACTTCAATGTCTTTGTGTCATTACAGCACTTATATGCCCACTTACAAATACCAATTTCAACATTTTAACTATACCCGTTAAATCTATGCTTCTAGATGGTTGTGTGCCTCTCAAATTGTAATGTAAATGGAAATAACCAGAGACTCTTGTTAAAGCACAGGTCCTGAGGTTTTTCCATGTCTCACAAGCTCCCAAATGATGCCAGTCTCATTGTCCTGCAGAGTGGCGATGCTTTAAATCACTGAAATTCATTCCCATGTTACTTTATTACTGTCTTCCTCTGTCACTTGGCAGAACATGATGAGTTAATTACAAGTCAGAGAAAAGCCATAGGAACCAAGATAATGCCTTCTGTAGTTTTCACTTTCTCTAGACAACTTAACCTTCATCTGCTGTGATGGCAATGACTGCAAATGGATAAGGATCAAGTGTCATCATGGTTGTTGAACTCGAAGATGCCAGAATTGCCAGAAAATTGGAAATGCTGCAGCTCACATTTATATAGAAATGCCTTGTGCAAAAAGCAGAAGGGTTAGGGCAAAGCTCCCTGAAGTGTAAAATGGCAGGGGAGGTGGGGCACCATCCTGGTGACCCCACAGGGAGTGAGAACCACATGAGACATATAGAAAAGTGCTCTCTAAACTTCTAAAGGAAGCTAGGTGCTTTTTGACTTGTAAAGCAATGTCAAATACATTGTGACTTTTGAAGTTCTTTGGAAATTTGCATAAGATGATCTAAAATCAGTTAGTCACAACCCAGGCAAACCAGACACACTTGTATTGTCAGTTGCAGATTAGAAAGTTACAGATTGGGAAATGTGGTGACATCGAAAAGACCCAGGTTGAGAGCTTCATGGAGAACATCTTGTGAAGTTCTGACAGCATTAACTAACACCAAATAAACAGTTTAAATAATTTACAGAAGCTACAAACATACCCTTAGAACACCTGTGTGAACTTTTTATTTTACCATATATGAAACAGCTGCTGCATTTTATAGTCAGCAAAATCATGTTAGTAAAATGTAAATATATATATATATATGAGGTCATGCATTTTAAAAACTAGAGAGATATATATTTTAAGGTTTAGAACAGTTAACTCTGATGCTTGATTTTTATTTTCCTTTTGCTTAGCTATAAGTTGTCACATTGCATAATCAATGTATATTATTTTTGTAATGTGGGGGCGAACAAAACCAATTTTTACTTAAAAAAAAGTGAAGCATATTCTGCATGTGAATAAAGTATTTTAAAAGTATTATCTAGCCACTGAAAACTTTACACATATATGACTATAGCTCATAATACACCCTCCTAATACTTATTGCTACTGGCTACATTTCTGAAAATATAGTTTAATTCATCTAAAAAACAAAAATACCAACATCCAAAATAGTGCTTTAGAATATTTAGAAATTTCCCTGCAAATAATTGATTCCATGTGATCTCTGGGTTCCATGTTACTCTGAGGAAAGTCTGAAATAGAGAAAAAAAAAAACATTTTTGTTAATGTCAGGGTTCCTGTGGCCCCTGCCTGTTTCCATTTCGAGTATTTGGGCCTTTAAAACTGAATTTCTTAACTTTTTGCCTCTAGAAACATTTCCAAGGAGCACTTTGCAAGAAAACTGCTTTAAATTGGAATCCTTTGCTCGGGTATAATCATGCAAACAGCCAGCAGAATTTATTTAACCTTCAGCCAACTGTTCAACCAGCTCGAAATTATTGATAGCCCATCAGCAATGATCAAGATGGAGAGGCTAAATGAAGAGGTGCTTTTTTAACAAGAGAACCATTGAGCTGGTAACAGGACTTGAAATGCCGTGTCAGCTCAGCTCGCCTGGTCAGGGAGCTCAGCTGCTGGTGGGAAATAAAACTGTTCAGTTACGGCCGCCCTCCAATCAGTCACAGGGGTAATGGTGTTTGGCTTCAGTCAGGTTGTATGTCAGCAAATATACATCTCTTAGACAGCCCCTAAGAGTGCTTTAAGATCATGCTTATTGTTGTATAGAGATAGGGGTCGGATGCTGATAGATAGTGGTCATAGGCCACCGAAATAAATTTTGCCATGTTCGGCAGGTAAAGTTAATCTCAATACTGGAGAACGAAAGAGCCGCTTTGAGAGAATATTCATTCCAATGACAGTGATGGGACATTTTTCCTCTGCTAATGCCTGGTGCAGATCATCTAAGGGTAGATATCCCCTCCTCCCCACCCCCTGGTCTCCACTAGATGAAGTCCACCTGCAGAAAAGAGAGCTCAGGTACACCTTGAGAGATTCAGTAAGATCGAACTTCCAAGACCAAGCTTGGTGGAAGGAGCTGAGCTCTCCAGGGACCTGGACATATCACGCCACTGACCTGTGATGGTCACAGTGACACAGGAATCTGGCATAGAATTAAAGAATCACTGGCTCTTACACTGAATTATTTATGCCCTATTCTTAGTCCAAAACAGGAGTGGAAGCACCATTAAGGGATCAATAAGTCACGGATGAGAAGTTTGTGGCACAGGCAGCGGCCTCTCCCAAGCCTGTGGAACACCGGAGGTCGGCCACAGCACCCCTTCCCACTGATCCCACATGAAGCTCAGAATCCCAATCCAGTGTTTCAGACACTCAAATACAAGAAGTCCGCCAGGATCCACTTAATCTTTGAAATCTAGAAGTCTGCCTTCAAGCATTCAAGGGAATTTGGTGAGTTCTCTTGAAGAGTCCCAAAGAGTAAGGAACTTGTGAAAAACAGATAATATGATCAGGTCCCGCAAAGACCATCTGTCAGCCTGAGAGAGTTTTCCTTGGGAATGATCAACAAGGCCAGCAAAAACAGGACACTGTGCTATAAATGGAGAAATGAGAAGACTTTTTTGAAGAATTGGGTCCTCTCCTCCCCAGACAGAAAGTGAGAAAAACTCACTGGTCTGAGTCAGCATGCCTACCAGAGCCTCTGAGACACCATTTTCACTAAAAACTCTTAGAACGTTTGGAGGAGAGAAGGGAAAGAAGAATGCATTAGAAAAATGTTTAGCTCGAAGTGACTTCATGCTCACTTGAATGGCAAGAAACCAACCTATTCCCCAGGGACCAGCCCTTGTAAGATCTGCCGTAGAATATGCGACTTGCTTCATCTCCCTGGCCTATTGCTTTGATTATTAGACTGGTGTCCTCAGATGTTATGATGTAGAGCTTACTGGTTGGGGATGAACATAATAATAATAAGCTAAATTCTCATTTTCTTAATTTAGTGAGCATAGGTCTTTGTTTTCCACTTTCTAGAGGCAGGGGTTGCTCACAAATCCCGGTGTCTCAGGGGTAGTTGGTACCCAATCCAGTAAAACTAGGGACTGTGTTATTCAGCACCTTCATTTCACAACGAAGCCCTGAATTAAACTCCTGTCTAGATTTTTAAGCATAGTCTACCTGAAGTAGGCCAAGTTCTGCATGTAGGCCAAAAATATATATTTACACTAAGTTTGTATTTCCTTAAAAGATTTTTTTTAAGATTTTATTTCATTATTTCTAGAAAGAGGGGAGGGGAGAGAGGCAGAGAGGGAGAGAGACATCAATGTATGGTTGCCTTTCACCTGACTCCAGCTACAGATCTGACTGGAGACCTGGCTTGCAACCTGGTTACGTGCCCTGGCTGGGGAATCGAACCTGCAACCTTTGGGTTCGCAGGCCGGCGCCTTACCCACTGTGCTACCAGCCAGGATCCTTAAAAGATTTGTTTAAACTTGAGTAACTAGACCATCTTAAAATTGGAAAAATCAATTTTAATAGTTTTATTCATAATCATCCTGTAAACATAGTCTTTTTGAATAATGAAATGTGCTATATGGTATTTCAATAAGAAAAATGTGCTACAGGATGTACATTTTTAAATGCCCTTTAATTTTTTTTCAATAGTGGAAACTAATCTTTAATGAGTCCCACCAGAGGCCCTAGAGAGCCTTCCTTTGATGAATAAATTAAGAATTTTTTAAAGATTTTATTTATTATTTTTTAGAGAGAGAGGGGAAGGGAGAGAGGCAGAGAGGGAGAGAGACATCAATGTATGGCTGCCTTTCACCTGCCTCCAGCTACGGACCTGGCAACCTGATTACGTGCCCTGGCTGGGGAATCGAACCAGCGACTTTTGGGTTCACAGGCTGGCACCTTATCTACTGTGCCACCAGCCAGGGCTAAATTAAGAATTATTAATTCTCTAATTTAATGGTTTCCTTGCTATTCTTTGAGGAAGGACTCGGCATCTAATTCCAGCCTATGTCACCTACAGTGCTCAGCAGGTTGTCTTGAACAAGGTTCACTGACATTCAGAAACTACTAAATAGATGAATGTGTTGTAAGGGTTTGAAAATCTTTTGCTCTCTTGAGTAAACATTTCTTCCACAATTTTTTTTACCATGTAACTGCCACATTTTTAGCTGGTGCAAAGATCAGTTTTAGTTCAGTCCATAAAAGTGATTATAAATTCCATTACAGGTGGAATTCAAATTCATATAGCCTTATTTGATGTTAAGATGTGGCACTATGAACTAAGAGCCTTCAAAATATACTTGCCTTTCACCCAGTAATTTCACCTGTAGGAACAGTAAATAATAATGGATTAAGTAAAGAACGTTTATTCCTTGGGAATGTTTATTATGTTTATTAAATATCTGTGTGTAAATTCAGTGGGAAAATATTTGGCCTTTAAAAAGTGTTATAGATAACTTAATGACTGGGAAAATATTATATTATTAAAATGTTTTTTAAATCAAGTTAAAGGTAACCCAGCAGAGGTTGAGAGACTGGTAACATAGAGGCAGATTGAGCCATGAACTTAGAGAGCCAGATTTCTTACTATTAGCAAATATGAAAAGAGGGAAGGAGGGAATTAACCCTGAAGTGTTGGACTAGAATTAAAGATATTGGTATGAACTCATGGTGTTCAATATGCATAAATATAAAAACAAATATGTATTATATATGTCTATGTCTATAACTCTGTCCACTCTAGGTGCCTGGGTGCATCAACACTCCAGTAGCAATGTGCATACCACTTCTTAGGTATGGGTCTGTGGACCACTCTGTTAAAAAAGAACCAGGGCTCCTTGGAGAAATGCCTGATTCCAGGGCTAGAAAAGAGAAAGTATCTAATAGGCCTGGAACATCTTGTTCCAAAAAGGCGTGCTCAAAGAACAATGGGGATATGTCAAAGATATGTGATAACTAGATCGTAGTGGTTCCCACTGGTCAAATCAGGGACAATTTAATGGTCAAAATAATTAATAATAGTAGCTTTCATTTTTAATATATTTTATTGATTATCTATTACAGTTGTCCCATTTTCCCCTTTTGTCTCCCTCCTCCCAGTATCCCTATTTCCTTCAACAATCTCCTCCCTTAGTTCATGTCCATGGGTCATGCATATAAGTTCTTCGGCTACTCCAATTCCTGTACTGTTCTTATCATCCCCCTATTTTGTACCTACCAGTTTTTACTTCCTAATCCCTGCCCCTTTTCCCCCATTCTCCCCATTAACGCCTCCCAGCTGATGACCGTCCATATGATCTCCATATCTGTGATTCTGTTTATGTTCTGGTTATTTGTTTAGTTTACTTTTTAAATTCAGTTGTTGGTAGTCGTGTATTTATTGCCATTTTAATGTTTTAATGTTTTTAGTTTTGACCTTCCCTTTCTTAATATGGTTTCCTTTAATGTTTCATATAACAAAGGCTTAGTGTGATAAACTCCTTTAGCTTTACCTTGTCTGGGAAGCACTTTATCTGCCCTTCCATTCTAAATGAGAGCTTTGCTGGGTTGAGTAATCTTGGTTGTAAACCCTTGCTTTTCATCACTTTGAATACCTCTTGCCAGTCCCTTTTTGCCTGTTAAGCTTCTTCTAAGAAATCAGCCAAATAGTCCTATAGGAATCCCTTTGTAGGTAACCCTCTTCTTTTCTTTTGCTCCTTTTAAGATTCTCTCTTTTTCCCTTTAACCTTTGGCATTTTAATAATGATGTGTCTTGGTGTGGTCCTCCCTGGGCCCAGCTTGTTTGGACTCTGTGTGTCCTGGACCTGTATGTCTATTTCCTTCACCAAGTCAGGGAGGTTTCCTTTCATTATTTTTTCAAATAAGTTTTCAATTTCTTGCCCTTCCTCTTCTCCTTCTGGCACCCCTCCCTATGAATCAGATGTTGATACTTTGGAGATATCACAGAGACTCCTTCTATTCTCCAATTTTTTTAATTGTTTTTTTCTTCTTTCTGTTCTGATTAAATGTTTTTTTCTTCCCTATGTTCCAAATTGTTGATTTGAATCTCAGCTTCATTCCCCACCTGGATGGAATCCTGTGGATTTTTCTTTATTTTACTTAATGCATCCTTCATTTCTGCCTGGGTCTTTGTTATGCTGTTGCAGTACCCAATGATTTCTTTGAGCATCCTAATAACCAGTGTTTTGAATTCTGCATCTGTTAGGTTGCTTATCTCCATTTCATTTAGTTCTTTTCCTGGAGTTTTGTTCAGTTCTTTCATTAGGGTCATGTTTCTTTGTCTCCTCAATTTGGCAGCCTCCTTACCTTTGATTCTATGTATCTGGTAAAGTTGCTTTGACTTAGTAAAATGGCCTATTGTAGAAGAGTGGACCTGAAGATTGTGTGGAGCACTAGCCTTAGGCTGTTCACCAGGGTAGTGCATCCTATTTCACTGCTTTGTGGCTCTGTGTGGGGGAAGGCTCAGAGCAGGGACAGTGCCTCTGCCTGACCTCTGGAGATTGCTGGAGAGGAAGCTATCTCCCTGGCACTCACTCCCTTGCCAGTCACTTCATTTTCCTCCCTTCTCCCCATATGCCACTTGTGCCCTACCAGCTGTTGCCCTGGTGCTGACTCCCAGATGGGGTGGATAGGTGTGAGTCCTAAGTTCATTACATGCTCTTTAAGAGAAGTCTCTTGAGAATCTTGCGGTTTCTTCTATCACCATCAGAGTTATGGGAACTTACCTTCCTGGTGGTGCAACCCTGGGCTGGGTGGCCTGGTCTGGGCTGGGATCACTCGCTCCCAAAGTATCCCTTCCCATTTTTATCTATCACACGTGAAGGTGGGATGGCCCATTTTGCTGCCTCTCTGCACCTCTGTGTCTCCACCCCTCCTACCTGTCTGGATGAATGTGGCTTCTTTAAATTTTTGGTTTCAGACTGCCGTGCAGCTCAATTTTCTGATGACTCTGGGTCAAATTTATTTTGTAGTCTACTTGTAATTTTTGCTGTAGTCATGTGAAAACTGAACCGGAAAGGGGGAGAGATAGGAGCAGGAAGGCCAGTTAAGGAGACCAGCATAACAGAGGAAGGCATGATGAGAACCCAACCTGTCACACTGACAGTAAGAAGGGGCTGAAACTGATTCAAGAGACACTTTAGAAGTAAACTATAGCAAGGCCATAAAATTTTCAGATTATAAACTACTACAAGTATAAAAAGAAAAACAAATGTGAGAATCTTACAGTTTTTAGAACCTAGAGACGGCCTCTGCTGCCCATTTTTGTCATCCCTAGGACGGTGTTCCCCAGGACTCCCTGTCCACCACACAACCCCGGGAAATGACATGCAGGATGACCTCAGATGTTCTTTCTCACCAGTGGGCAACCTGCTACTACAAGGCTGACCCCTTTCAAGGAACACTACTTTATATGTCATTTCCTCAGTACTTGTCTACAGGGCAATGGTACAGCCCTGGTGACTGACTTCAATAGCCTATATTGTATCAGGATTACTGATTGTAAAACAATGGCAGGGCACTGTGGAAACTAAGCAATTAGCTAAATAATTCAGTTTTCAATCCACAATATAGGATTTGGGAGTAAGCATTGAATCAAGTTGTTTTAATTGAGAAACTATAAATGACTGTTTCTTTGTTTTCACTTTAGGGTCTTGATACTAACCATACATGAGTGGAAGGAAGGAAGGAAGGAAGGAAGGAAGGAAGGAAGGAAGGGAAAGGGAGGAAGGGTAATGGAGGGAATGGTGGAGGGGAGGAAGGAGGGAGGAAAAAAGAAGCTTTTAGTAATTAATGGATTCTAAACTGCATTGTTATAAATGGATTCACCTTGAATATGCTCAGCATATTTGATGTAAGCTTACATTCAATGTAAGTATGTTTGGTGTAAAATAAACTTAAACTTAAAAAAACAAATTCTCACCCTGGCTGGTAGCACAGTGGATAAGGCGCTGGCCTGCTAACCCAACTGTCACTGGTTCGATTCCCAGCCAGGGCACATAACCAGGTTGCAAGCCAGGTCTCCAGCCAGGTCTGTAGCTGGAGGCAGGTGAAAGGCAACCGTACATTGATGTCTTTCTCCATCTCTGCCTGTCTCCCTTCCTCTTTCTCTAAAAATAATAAATGTAAACAAATTTTTAAATAATAATAATAAAGAAATAATGTTGTAAAATACCTAACACGTACATGTCAGCCTCTGATAGACAAGGGGTCTATCACTGCTGTGAGTGGTGATGTAAGGCGAACATTGCCCCCTCTGATGGGGGTTACCCAGGAGTTGCACTAAGCGGGCAATAAAAACTGAAAAACCAGTAGCTAAGTGGATTGGATACCTGCCTTCATCCGCCCTAACCACTCCAGTTCATGCCCTCAATTTAGGGAGGCTGACATTGGAGTGCCTCCCCAAGACACACAGAGTTAAGGACATATGTGATCACAGTGGCTAGGAGGTGAAGCTTTGTTTACACAGACTGATCGCTGCATCTCATAAAACTTGAGGACAGTGTGTTTTTTAAACAGGTAACCTAAGAACAAATGTCCAAATATTGGCCAGTGATTGAAGTAACTTAGCTGCTGCTATTCAACCACAATAATGATTTTTGAAGTCACAGTTTTTAATGAGGGTGACTAATTCTAATAGCTTCCTCAATTAAGATGTCCAAACCAGTTCCACTATTCTGTATTAGTTGATACTTGTGTTGCTGGCAAAGTTATATTAAGTCCAGATCAGAATTTTTCCTACTGTGAGCCCCAGTGAAAACTCAGAAACTTTTTACATTTTATTAGTACTACCCCCACTGAAGGGAAAACTGATTTAATTGGGAATCAACACACAGTTTACACCTTTGGAGGCAGAAAAATCTCAGAAAAGTTTCTGTATAAAGAACAATTAAGCTACAGATTTCATCTTTGTTTGCCAAATGAGAAACGCCTTTTTAAAAATATGACCCACTCTTCTCCCCCCAACTTTGTCTAGGTAAATATAATTAGGTAATGGATGATGATTTGTTAGCATTTTACTTCCTATGTTTGCAAGGGCATTAATGTGATCATAAAGCTCACCACAAATATGGTCAGTTTCTGATTTTCAGAGGAAAGAACGTGACTTTTGAGAATCACATGAGCCAGACATTGGCATTCTTGCAAATTAACTCTTCCTGTATTCTGAACAGGATCAGAGGGACTTGTCTTAGGTGATTTGCATGCACTAATTGCTAGTTCTGAGTAAATAGGGAGTGATCACCTACACAATTACATTCATAAATTAATATTTTTTCTTCACAGTTATTTACACACAGGAAAAGATAGTACAAATAATTTTAAGGCTGTGTCTACACTTACATAATGAAGTGGTTAATTAAAGCAATGAGCTAGTTAACGACGAGCCTAAAAATTTTTCATGAAATATCCATGTATGGAAGGAAGAAATGTCTTTGCCTGAATAATTTTCATAATTGCCTCAACATTTGATTTCTCTGTCTATGCATAGAAATATGCCCTAAATGACACTTTAATTATGAACCTGGATTATCTTTTGATTTCTCATGGGTGAGGTGTATACCAAAGCTAACTGCGAAGGTAACAGAATTACACGAGAGGTATCACACAGAAATGAGATAGCCCCCCACTCCAGGACTGGCCGCAGGCTGCTGCAAGCTAGCAGATGGCAAGGAATACGCAGAAACAGATGCTTAAACTGGATCCAGAGTTAAGTCAGTCATCTACTACCAACACCAAGGGGCTCCTTTGTCACCCCCAGCCCAGAATGACCCATGTCAATTTTAGAGGAGCCTATCCTTTTAAAGAGCTCTGACCCTAGCCCTGGATGGTGGCTCAGTGAATAGGTGCCGGCCTGTGAACCCAAAGGTCACTGGTTCGATTCTCCAGTCAGGGCACATAACCAGGTTTCAGGCCAGGTCTTCAACCAGGTCCCCAGCTGGAGGCAGGTGAAAGACAACCATACATTGATGTTTCTCTCCCTTTCTTCCCCTCCTCCCTGCCCTTCTCTCTAAAAATAATGAATAAAATCTTAAAAAAAACAAATAGCTCTGACCCGATGACCCTTTGGTCCTATTGACCTCTGACCTTAATGTTAGAGACTGAATCCCTTCTAACTGCTTGCTTCACACCTGGAGTTGACCCTGCAACAAGCCAAAATCACTTGGGTTTGGACAACCACCTCACGCATTTAGCAAAAGATCTAGTTTTTTGCCCTATTTGTTTTAAGCTACTAAATTTGTGGCAATTTGTTATGCAGCAACAGAAAACTTTCAGGTAAATTGGTTTAATGGCTATTAATTAGGACTAATTGTAGTAGCAAGAACCTGGAGGACACAAACCCAGTTAGAAATTACTATAGTAATCTAGGAAGAGATGAGAAAGGCCTGAGCTGAGGCATTAAGAGTAAAAAAAGAAAAAAAAAGAAAAAAAAACAAAACAGGAAGGAAAACTAGTAATAGATAATGAAGATAGTCCATTGGACTTGGTGTCCACAAAATGTGGAGGTATAGTAAACTACTCTAGCAATGACTAACTGAACAATTCATTGGAACTCAATCATGAACTTCCTTCTCTTACCTTTTCTGCTACCACATTGGACTCCTATTGAAATATTTCATTTGGTTTTCATGTATGTTTGTATTAGCTTCTCAACTAGAAGACAAGCTCCTAATAGAATTATTTAAACTTCATTTAATTCCCTCATAGAAATGTCATAGATATGGAATGATTCAGTTAAATCACAGCAAAGTCCACCATACACCTATTAAATTGGCTCAAATCAGAACAAGCTGACAATATCAAGTGCTGACAAGGATGGAGAATGACTGGAAATGTCATGTATTGCAATGGGAAATGAAAAATGCTATAGCCACCTTGGAAAACAGCTTGGCAGTTTCTTATTAAGTTAGACATATGCTTATCATACAACCCAGAAATTCCATTCTTAGGTATTTACCCCAGAAAAGTAAAGACATATACAAACATAATCCCCCCTATACTTAAATGTTTATAGCAGCTTTATTCAAAATCATCAACACATAGAAACAATCCAAATATCCATCAACTGATTGATCAACTATGATAAATCCAGTCACTGGAATACTCAGCAATAAACAAACTACTGATACATGCAACAACATGAATAAATCTCAAAAAATATAATGTTAAATGAAAGAAGCCGAACACAAAATGCTCCATGCTGATTGGCTAACCACTATGCTGTCCACCTGAAACTAATACAAAATTATACTGAATGTAAACCGTAGTTGAAAAAAAAAAATTTAATTTAAAAAAATGGCTACATGCTGTATTATTTCATTTATATGACATTCTCAAAATGGCAAATGGTTTCCCAGGGTAGAGCTGGAGATAGGTAAAAGGGAACTCAAGGAAATAGAAATGTTCTGCACCTTGTTTGTGGTGATGGTTGCACGTCTGTATACACTTACCAGAATTCATGAAACTGTATGTCTAGACATGGTGAATTTTAATATATGTAAACCATACTATGATAAGCTTGAGTTAAGGGGAAAATTACAATACACCAACAAGCACTGCGTAATAGATGTATCATCTGTCTAGTGACATAGGATCTTGCCCAGATCTTTAGAGCTTTTCAAGGCTTGGGGGCAAAGCATAGTACATAGATAATACCCTCCCTTCTTCCACCTCTCACCCCTTTCCTGCGCAAGAAATATATATGTGCTGAATTGAATAAAATAATCATCTTTACACAGAGAAATCTAACAACAATAATACTAAATGGTGAAAAAGAAGAAGAAAATATTTCAACAGAGCATGCTCAGGACGGCAAAGAGACCTGAAAGCAAAGAGGCCCTGCCAAGCCCAGACAGTATATTCATGCAAACATGTACCAGGGATTCCAATCTGTTTTTAGCACCGACTTTTAGTATCCACCCATCCTCTGCTCTCTTTGGCACCAAGTAGCAGCATCTGTTTAAATCCTGAGAGTTCAGACCCACTCTAAACACGGGACTCTAAGCAATTTTATCCCTGCTTTACATGTTATAAGACAGGCCTCTGCGTTTAGGCTGCAGAAGCACCTACCGCAGGCCTGTGGCAGCATTCCCCTGCTCGCAGAGGCAACTGGTAATTCCCTAGTCACATTTGGCCTGACTTGAACGTAATTTCTGTATACATTGAGGGAATGGACTCTTATAAGACCCATCTCTTAAAATTAATCTTAAGGAAAAGGATAAGGGTTTACCCTATCCTTGCAATTTCAGGCACAAGCACAGAAACCTTCCATCAGAATGACACAGTTTAGGAAAACATATCAAATGAGAAGTTGGTGTCTTGGTGGAAAGGAAAAGAACAATAACAGTAATACTGGCTTTAGTGAAAACATTCCTAATGAGAGGATGTTAGAAATGAAAGGCAAGAGTTCTATCTTAGCATGATGGTATCTTATAAGAGATGTAGGCATTTGTGTTTTACTATATTAGTTTTCTTAAGTTTCTCTTTAAATTAAAAATAGGAGTATAATTTTTTAAGTGATTAAATACCACTCCCTTTGAGAATAGAAGAATTTGAAATTGAAATTAATAATATTTCCAATATGTTAAATGTTAGCTATGATACATCCCATGCTCAATATTTTCTTAAATAACAATTGTATATATATAGCAGCCCATTCTGAAGTATAATAAATGATGTGTTCTAAATTCTAATAATGGCTGGTATTACTTATGATCCTTTCTGTAGAGACAGCCAATAAAAAAGATCATATTTTTAGTATACACATATCACTTTGAAGAGCCTAACATGCAGAAGTGAGTCAATTTATTTAATTTATAGGAATATGAAAACCATTCTAGGAATAATATTTTATGGTTCTATTCTCATCAATATCTGATACTCTAAATTTTCTTTTTAAGCATCTCCATTTTCATTGTCATATCTAAATTACTTTTATTATTGTATTTTACCTATTTCAATGTCTACTTCTTTTCTTTCATAAGTGAATTCACAGTTGAAGTCAAAATGAGCTTAGAAACCCTTAAGATTTACAATACTTTAATTACCGTAGTCATGCCATTAAGAAAAATCAGATATAGCTCTTTCAGATAAGAATCATGTTTATATTTATCTCATGATTAAATTTTACTTATTAGAAACAATCCTTTAATAGCAATTAAAATGGAAATATACTAAAATGACTATATTTTATTTTATTATTTTTTAATGTTTAAACAATTTGAATGCTGGTAAAACTGTATTTCTGTCATCTCTTTGTTTTATTTAAGGAAAAAGCTACCACCCGAGAGCTATGGGGGGCACAAAAATAGGTTTACAGTTGTGAGTATGCAAGACAGTTTATTCTCATGTTATTATTTATTAGGTATTGTATTGTTTTCCAAATGAACAACTGCAAACCTACTTTTTTCCCATCCTGTAAATATAAAATGAATATATATCATCAGACAATTCTATAAAATGACTCCATAACACCTATACTGTTAAAGATGTTTCCAATACCAAAGGGGTGAAAATTATCAGAGATTTCTTTAAGAAACCCCAGAATTAATTTCAGATAAGCCCTTATCTGGTCAATTAAGTCCATGAAAACTTTCTTCTGCTTTTTCATTCATTATTTATGTTTCCCCATTAGGCATTTTATAACAAATCAGAAGAATAAATCCAATTTGTTATGACCAAGCATTATGAACATTTACAGTGTCTTATTTAACACCCAGACTGTAAAAAGCTCACATTTATCTTTCTTTGGAATGGATATTGAGAGAAATAAGAGAAATAAAAGAGAAAGAGGATTATGGCTTTGTTTCATAAAAACTAAATATCATCTAAAAAGTTAGTTTATTGTCTATAGTTAAATATTTGACCCTTATTTTAAAAATTGCATTATATGCTTTAGAATCACTTTATATTATTAATTGCATTAAACCTCCTACATTTCACTCCTATAATTATTTGCACTTCTCGCCCATTTTTTGGATTTTTCTTTGACTAGTTGATTTTAATTATCATGTTTATTTTCCAAAACTAAATTTTCTATTTTCCATTTTAGAATTAATACATTTTTCTTGCCCTAATAACCTAAATATGGTACATTGTTTATTATGAAATGCATTGCAGATTTTTTTAGGATTAGATGCCAGAAATAGAAACTAATACCAAGTTTTAAGAATTTTACTGGAAAGTTTAATGATGCTACTCTGCTCCCAATTTATAGGTTACAAACAGCAGAATAACCCAACATATAGGTCAACAACTAAATAACCAGGCTTGACATAAATGTCTTATTCCTTATGAACATGTCTCTTCTCCCCAGTGAGATTAGGACAGAGCTAAAGTAATGTCCCCTTGCATCTAGCATATGCCCAGGAAATATCTGAAAGTAAATGTTCAAGCTGGTTTTGTAAAACTAATGAATCTTTGCCATGTATATTTTGCATGCAAAATGAAATGCTATGCCATTCAAGATGTACAGCTACTAAGTTATTTGCACATCTTATGAGTTCTGCACACGTTTAACAAATCAATTAACTTTATTTTCGATGGTGAGTTCCTGAGTGTGCATTTCTTCGATATACCAACCAAGGGGGTAGGGTTGCTTTTGTTGTCCTGAGTGTATGTCAATCTTCACAATATTGTACAAAGCTGAGTATTTCTTTTAGAAAATAGTTTTGTTCCCAACTTACCCTTCTTGCTTTTGACATTGTTTGACATTTTATGCTGGTAGAGGAAAAAATAAAATTATTTGAAATGTACAAATGAAATAAAAGCCAAAAAAACTGTTTTCCGCATGGGATAATAGTTTTAATGTATTTCTGCTGTCGGGGTGGTGTATTTGTGTGATAATTTTATGTGACAGTATAATTAAGTTGTAAAACAATTCCCATTTCCTATGTATTTTATCTATTTATCATCATTTATTTCTTTACCTTCTTCTTCTGCAATAAATATTATTGTAAGGAGAGTTAAATAAGTTAAACCAATGCAATTACTTTTGCAGATTGAAATTAACTTCATATATCAATTTGTACACATCTATACAAAATACCTACAACTTGCCTGGTATAAATAAATGTGTTTATTGCAGTATATTTATGATGTCACTGTGGTTTCCATGTTTGCCTTCCTTTTGAGTAATGATCTATATGTTTAAACTTGACATTTTAACAGTATTTTCAAACAATTTCATTCATTATCAAATAACCATTTATTACACTATGGCAATTTCATACCATTTACTGAACCTTTTAGACACTCTTAAACAATGATTTATCAACCAATATACAGATTTTAATGCTTATCACAGCAAATACAGAAAGTAACATTAAACAGTGACTTAACCAGAGATAACTAAATTATTTATTTTTAAAATCTTGATGAGTCATGCTTAGTAATAGCCGGTATGCATTTATAGCTGTACTAGAAATTAAGAAAAGTGTATTAGATTGTTATGTTCTTCATGTATTAAGATGGTTAATTATAAAATCTATATGCACACCAACCATATAACACCAAATGCTGACTTTTGAAAGAAAGGAAGAAAGAAAGAAAGAAAGAAAGAAAGAAAGAAAGAAAGAAAGAAAGAAAGAAAGAAAGAAAGGAAGGAAGGAAGGAAGGAAGGAAGGAAGGAAGGAAGGAAGGAAGGAAGGAAGGAAGGACTTAAAATGTTTTAGAAGCTGACCAGCTTGGTAGCTTTTTGTGTCTTGATTTCTTCGTAGAAGGGATATTTCCTGCTCAGGAAAGTCATCTCTGGGTGACAAATCTGGGGTGATACAGATAGATTGTGTTGTGTGAAACCAGTAGCAATTTACAATAATGCTATCGGCTTGCTACACACAAGGCATATCTAAATCACCCTCATAAGGTCTGATCATATTATCTTCGCTGAAGCATCCCCAGAAATTATGTGGTTGTGAACTTTATTGGGGAGAAAATTAAATTTCTCCACCCAAGAAAGGCAAATCACACAGTTGAGCCAGTGAAGACTACAGTCCTCAGAGAACGCTGAAAGTTTAGGTTTAAAAACAAACAATTAACAAGGACAGAAAGGGAGGAGAGAAAACAGGACAAGCTCCCTTTCAAGAAGAATAATTTACATAAAACATTAAATCTGATAAAGGTTTCTGTCAGTGCGTGGGAGGGTCTGTATTTCTTTACTCGTCCACATCCAGAATGAATTAATTTGACACTAATTGCAGAAGGATTAAATTTATTCAATCTCTATAGACTATTCCTTGACTATTAAAATTAAATGAAGATAAAAATGAATTATTCCTTCCTAGATCAAAAATTAAACACCAAACCAATTTATCAGGTTGTGGGGGGAAATGGGCAGTGAAGATCACAACCTGTGACTTTTTCTTCCAGAATAGATTAAAATGAGAACCTTATTTTTGGATAGATTGATTAATTTTTAAAAATCTCTTATTTAGGGGGCCCCTGGGATATCTTTAGAAAATATATTACACCCTAGCTATAAGAACTTAAAAACATAGTATGCATTTCTATTAATACTTTAATAATATATAGCTATGCTAACAAATTGGTTTGCTAGAGAATGGTGTTTTTAATAGTCAGAATGGAAAAAAAAGATTATTAAAATGAAAAAGAACAAGGCTCAAGTGATTTCATTTCAGTATGTGCCCTCCAGACCTCTGAGTCTGATAAAGAACTAAGGCAAAAAGTATTATAAGAAGAGGCAGTCTTATAAACTAAACTTTGAAGGAACTCCTCATTTTCAGAATGGTTCTTAAATAAAAATTATTAATTTAAGGCAATGCCTGAGACTCCCTGAGACTGCCATCTGTTTTTCATTTGCCATTGCCTGTCTCCTAGTCTTAGAGAATGCATATTATATATTGGCATAGATTTATGTATATACTACTATATGGATTGCCTTTTTTTTATATATTTACCCTTTTAAAAATATTTTATTTATTTTTAGAGAGAGGGAAGGTAGAGAGAGAAACATTAAGGTATGAAAGAAACCTTGCTCAGTTACCTCTCCCACACACACACCCCAGTTAGGGACCTGGCGGGAAACACAGGTATGTGCCCTGACCAGAAATAGAACCAACGACCTATTGCTTTGTGGCATGATGCTCGACCCACTGAGCCATAATTGTCTTCTTTTTTATAAGATTTTAAAATATATAGATAAATGCAAGATATGCGATTTTCAGATGTTTGTACTTAAACATTCATGCAATATTTTAGTGAATTCCTAAAAGTTAAGGAAAGGAAATGATAAACCCAGCTTTAGACAAAATGCTAAATTACGTCAAATGAGTCTTTGGTACCTCGTAAATTACTGCCAAAGAAACTGAAGGTCTGGCAAAGATATATAATTTGTTCAAGGTCACAGAGACCATAGCAGAATAAGGACTAGAATGCCTCTCCTAATCCCAATCCAGTCCCCAGCTTCACATTTTAGCATAAATTTTATGTGTTAAACCCTTTTATGAAAAATAATTGCATTTAAACATGAATCAATGTCACAAGCTAAAGAAAGACTAACGATGTAATTTCATGCATTAGTCATCTTATTGGTTCAAATTCACCCTCTCACTCTCTCCTATCCCAAACTACACACACACAGCATATTAGATACAATTTTTTTATATTTTATTGTTATTAGATACAATTTTTTTTTAAGTTTTGTAAATATTGCCTGGGTAAAATTATCAGATGGAATAACATCATATATCCCTCATACTAATTGGTGACCTACTGAAGAGTTAGCACCACTTTCAAAAAATCTATAAAGTATAGCATAGGGAATATAATTAATAATATTGTAATAACTATGTATTGGTGTTAGGTACTACACTTATCAGGGTGATCACTTCATTAGTTATATAAATGTCTAATCACTATGTTGTATAGTTGAAACTAATATAATATTGTATGTCAACTTTAATTTTTAATTATTTAAAAATAAAAATAATTTAAAAAATAGAATGTTAGAAATTAAAGTTCTTTTAAAGATAATTCATGCTAAACTTTTGTCATTTAATCTCCTTCATTACATAAACACCTAAAACTGGATATATTCTTTTTTAATCTTTATTGTATTTTTTTTCCTATTACCATTTAGTCCCTTTATACCCCAGTCCCTCCAGCAATCATCAAACTGTTTTCTGTGTTCATGAGTCCTTTTTCCTTCGTGCTCAATCCCTCCACCCCCTAACCTCCCCAACCTCCATTAGCTGTCATCCAGCTCTCCAATTATGAGTCTGTCCCCATTTTCCTTGTTCAATTTGTTCATTAGATTCCACCTATGAGTGAAATCACATGGTATTTGTCTTTCTCTGTCTGGTTTATTTCACTTAACACAATATTTTTCGGGTCCATTCATATGGTCCCAAAGGGTAACATTTTCTTCCTTCCTTCCTTCCTTCCTTCCTTCCTTCCATTCTTGCTTGCCTGCTTGCTTGCCTTTTTCTCTGGCCACGTGTATTCCGTTGTGTAAATGTTCCTTAGCTGTTTTATCTGCTCATTGATTGAAGGACACTCGGGCAATCTTGGCAATTATAAATAACGCTACAATGAACACAGGGGTGCTTATGTTCTTTTAAATTAGTGTTTTGGGTTCCATCGGACATATTTCCCCAAAAGTGAGATTGCTGGGTCAAAAGGCACTTCCATTTTTAGATTTTGAAGAAATTCCACAGTGGCTGCACCAGTCTGCATTCCCACCAACAGTGCAAAATGGTTCCCCTTTCTCCACATCCTCTCTAGCACTTGTTTGTTGATTTATTGATGATAGACATTTTGACAGATGTGAGATGGTATCTCATTGTAGTTTTAATTTGCTTTTCTCTGATGATTAGTGATGTTGAGTATCTTTTCATATGTTTATTGGCCATCTGTATGTCTTCCTAGTGGAAATGTCTATTTAGGGCCGTTGTCCATTTTTTAATTGGGTTGTTTTCATTTTGTTTTGGTGTTGAGTTTTGTAAGTACTTTATAAATCCTGGATATTAACCCCTTATCAGATGTATTGATGAGTATGTTCCCCATTCTGTGGGTTGTCTTATTTTGTTGTGCAAAATTTTTTAGATTGATATAGTCTCATTTGTTTATTTATTTTTTCTTTTGTCTCCCTTGTCTGTGGAGCTATATCTGATTTTTTTTAATTGCTATGAGAAATGTCCATGATTTTACTGCCTCTGTTTTCTTCTAGGATTTTTATGGTTTCAGGTCTAACATTTAAGTCTTTGATCCATTTTGAATTCATTCTTGTGTGTGGTGTAAGAAGGTGGTCTAGTTTCATTTTTCTGAATGCATCTGTCCAATTTTACCAACACCATTTATTTAATAAACTGTTTTTACACATTTTATTGCTTGTTTCTTCTGTTAAATATTAATTGACTATAAAGGTGTGGGTTTATTTCTGGGCTCTCTATTCTGCTCTATTGATCTACATGTCTGTTTTTATGCCAGTACCATGCTGTTTTGATTACTGTAGCCTCATAATTTGATATTAGACAGTGTGATTCCACCAACTTTGTTCTTCTTTCTCAAGATTACTGTTGTTATGTGAGGCCTTTTGTGGTTCTATGTAAGTTTTTGAAATATTTATTCTAGTTCTGTGAAATACATCATTGGAATCTGATAGGAATTGTGTTGAATCTATAGATTGTTTTGGGTAATGTGGACATTTTAATCATGTGAATTCTTCCTATCCATAAACATGGTATGTGCTTCCACTTATTTGCATCTTCTAGTACTATATTGAACAAGAGAGGTGAAAACACACATCCCTGTTGCTCCCAATCTTAAGGGGAACATTCATAGTTTTTTTCCATTGCATATGATGCTGGCAGTGGGTTTATCATATATGGCCTTTATTACATTGAGGTATGTTCTTCCTATTGTCACTTTGCTGAGAGTTTCTATCATAAACAAGTGCTGGATTTTATCAAATGCTTTTTCTGCACCTATTTATATGGTGATGTGGTTTTTATCCTTTATTGTATTCATGTGGTGAATCACATTTATTGATTTGTGAACATTGTACCAGCTTTGCATTCCTAGAATAAATCCCACTTAATCATGGTTTATGATTTTTTTGATGCATTGCTATATTCCTTTTGCTAATATTTTGTTGAGGATTTTAGCACCTATGTTCATCAGGGATATTGGCCGATAATTTTCTTTCTTTCTAGTATCCTTATCTGGTTTTGGAATTAGGATAATGCTGGCTTCATAAAATGTGTTTGGGAACCTTCCCTCCTCTTGAATTTTATGAAATAGTTTGAGAAGGAGAGGTGTTAATTATTCTTGGAATGTTTGGTAAAATTCACCTATGAAGCCATCTGGTGCAGGGCTTTTGTTTGTTGGGAGCTTTTTGATTACTGCTTCAATTTCACTAGGTGTAATCTGTCTATTCCGATTCTCTGATCCTCTCTGACTTAGTTTTGAAAGACTGCGTGTTTCTAGGAATTTTATCCATTTTGTCCAGGTTGTCCAGGTTGTCTAGTTTGTTGGCATGTAGTTGTTCATAACATTTTCTTACAATCGTTTGTTTTCCTTTGGTGTCAGTTGTTAGTTCTCCTCTTTCACTTCTGGTTTTATTTTTGGGGGGGCTCTTTCTCTTTTTTTCGTGATGAGTCTGCTTCAAGTTTTATCAATCCTGTTTACCTTTTCAAAGAACCAGCTTTTGAATTCACTGATCTTTTGTATCATTTTTTTAGACTATTTCATTTATCTCTATTTTGGTCTTTATTATTTCATTCCTTCTATTCACTTTTGGCTTTGTTTGTTGTTTTTTTTCAAGTTTCTTTAAGTGTAAGTTTAGATTGTTTATCTTCACTTTTTCTTGTTGTTTTGTTTTGTTTTGTTTTGTTTTGAGATAAGCCTATAATGTTATGAATTCCCCTCTTAGGATTGTCTTTCCCAATGTCCCATCAATTTTGGATTGTTGGGCCCTCATTTTCATTTGCTTCAAGCTATGTTTTGATTTCTTCCTTGATCTTGTTGACCCATTAATTGTTTAATAACATCTTATTTAGCTTCCATGTCTTTGCATGTTTTTCAGTGTTCTTCTTGTGATTGATTTCTAGTTTCATAGCATTGTGGTCAGAGAAGATGTTTGATATGATTTCAATATTCTTAAATTTATTATACTTGTTTTGTGTCCTAATATGTGGTGTACACTAGAACACATTCCGTGTGCACTTGAAAAGTATGTATAGTCTGCTTTTGGAGGGTGAAATGCTCTGAAGATATCGATTAAATCCATTTGATCTACTGTATTGTTTAAGGCCACTGTCTCCTTTTTTATTCTCTGCCTGGAAGATCTATCCATTGAAGTCAATGGGGTGTTAAAGTCCCCAACTATGACTGTATTCCTGTCAGTCTCTCCCTTTATGTCCATCAAGATTTGCTTCACATATTTAGGTGCCCCTTTTATGGTTGCATAAATGTTTATTATGAGGTTATATCCTCTTGTTGGATTGTTCCCTTTATCATTATGTAGTATCTTCTTTGTCTCTTACCTTGGTTTTAAAGTCTATATTGTTGGATATAAGCATTGCTACCCCAGCCTTTTTTTTTTCCTTTCCATTTACATGAAATACCTTTTTCCATCATTTTACTTTCAGTTGGTGTGTATCTTTCAATCTGAGATGGACCTCTTGGAGGCAGCATATACATAGATAGGTCTTATTTTCTTATCCATTTTCTTATATCTTTTGGTTGAAGCATTAAAGCCATTTATTTTGAAGGTGATTATTGATAGATACATATGTAGTACCATTTTATTGTTGGACTGTTTTCCACTGTATTTTCTTTTCTTCTTCTCCTTCTCCTCCTCCTTCTTCTAACAGGTCCTTTAGCATTTGTGGTAGTACTGGTTTGGTGTTAACAAACTCCTTTAGCTTTTTCTTGTCTTGGAAGCTCCGCATTTCTCCTTTGATTTTAAATGCTAATCTTTCTGGCTAAAGTAGCCTTGTTTGTGGGTCCTTGCTTTTCATCACCTTGACTATTTCATACCATTCCCTTCTGTCCTGAAATGTTTCTGCTGAGAAATCAGATGACAGTTTAATTGGTGACCCCTTGCAGGTAACTATCCATCTTTCTCTTGGAGCTTTTAGGATTCTCTCTGATATTTTTATATGTCTATGTTTTTTTGTTTTGTGCTGTTGAGTATTCTTATACTCATTACTCTAAACTCTCTATCTGATAAATTGCTTGCCTCCATTTTATCTAGTTCTTCTGAAGAATTCTCTTATTCTTTCATTTTGGGCCTGTTTCTTTGTCTTCTGATTTTGGCTGCTTTGTATTTTCCACTTTAGTTGTTTAAACTAATTAGTTGCTAAGCTGATCTTTTGTTATACTAATCAAGCTATAATCAGCAGCCCAGTTTAAACTCCACAAGGAGGGGCAGAGTAATTCCTGTGAACTGGGATATTGCTTCTGCTCAGGCTGATGCCATTTGGCTAGGAGTGCTGTGCCTGAGGATGATGGCTTCTGCAGTATAACGAGTGACTTAACCCAGGGATCCTGGGAGCTGTCTCTTCAGTTCTTTCCCCAGAGCCACCAATCCCAGACTCTCCTCAAGCATCTCTAGTCCACTCTGCCCTTCCTCTGCTGGAGCCCAGGGTGAGTGACTACAAATAAATTTTTGTGTGTTGGCCCTTTAAGAGGCTCTCTGTGTCTCCAGTCATATTTCCTTGGCAAACAGAAACCTTGCTGCTTTTCATAGCTGGATGTTATCTGAGTTCCTTTCTGGCTCTGGTACTGTTGGCTGGGGAGCCCAACTTGGGATTTAGATTCCACACTTCTCAGTGGAACCCCCCGGATAATCCTCTCACACCTCCTTCACAGTCCCTACTAGTCTTCTGGTGGTGGTGGTTTCTTTTGTTTTTCTGTGGTTATATGGGTTCTCTCCAGCTAGTGTTCAGTTGGTTATTTAGGATGATTTCCCTACAAATTAGTTGTAATTCTAGATTGGTCCAGGGAGGAGGTTAGTGTAGCTTTCACTTACTTCTCTCCCATCTTGGATTTCCTTGGAAACTTTCTTTTTCTTGGTAAAGTATATTTTGATGTTTTAGCAATTATGTTAGAAGACATTGTTTAAGTATCATAAGGGAACCATGTAAATGGAAAGTAATGATAACAATAAGATAAATAAGTAATGTTACAATACTGATATTTTCTCCGACTGTACTGAAATTTATTAAAAAGAATTGAATTAGTACATTTTACTTACAGAGTTCCAATGTTTTAAGATATAATCATTTAGATTCTTTCAGTTGAGGTTGTTAGTTTTAGGAAGTCAAACATTTTTTTGAAATATGTTTGCAGAACATTTATCTCATTACAATAGTGAATTAGATGATATCACCTTTTTAATTTTTATGTTTGTACTAAGTAAAAATGCATTTGCCTCACAGTGAGCAATGTTAGCATTTTGTTTTGTTAAATAGAATGAAATTCCCAATCAATCCAACAATTGTGTGTGCATTTGAAATGCACTTTTCTGGAAATAAATAAGATTCTACTTTGATTATAAAAATGCAGAATAAATGGTTAATGCTTTGATGAATGGCAGTGTTATATTTAATTTTGAGTTAATCTAGATACTAGAAGTATAAGTGATTTACCTGGCACCCCCAAAATCTGAAAAGCATTAGCACTAATAAAAATCATCATTCAATCAATCAAACTGATTTTTTTTCTAATTGGAGTCTATTACTTATTTGTATGTTTCTAAATATATATATGATTATACTGCTACTAATATTTCATATCTTAAAAGAGAGGAGCAAAATCTACTTCTCTCTTTCTTCAACATTAATATGTATTTCAGTAATAAGCCAAGAAGCCAAGCACAGAGATATTATGTCTCAGTACTTTTGCAAAAGCATTAATTAACAAATTAAATTATTTTCGTAATAATACAAGAATGAACTTTTTGCGTACAACTATAAACCTATTTTTGCCCCATGCTGTATTTCTCAGAAACTTCGGTAGATGAATCTCTGTGCATTGTCTTCTTCCAAATTATCCATAATTGGATAATTATGATATCCAATATATTTGTTGCTATGATTTTGCCAAGTTTTATGGTTTTATATTATATAATATATATCTTCAGTTTTAAACTCAATTGTCATTTCTTCCTGACATTGCAGAAACATCTTCACAGAGGACTTGAACAGACTCTAAGATTTGTTCATACTATTAGTTTTGATGACTGAAGTAGTACTAGTCTTTCCTAACTTGTGTTGGACGAAATGCACATCTCTCATCATCAACATGACTATGTCTATGTCTGAACTCTTACTGTCACGTAACCTCAGTCCATAACTTAGATATTTTCCTGAATGAGTTGAATCATTAAAGTCCTATAAACTAAAATTCTCTGGAAAATAAGCCTGGTTTCCTCCTTGAATGCCCATATTCAAACTCTGCACATGGAAGTCCAAGGTGGGACAAAAGTAGGTTTACAGTTGTTCATATGGAAAACAATAAAATAATTAATAAATAATGTAAGAATAAACTGTTTTGTGTACTCACAACTGTAAACTTACTTTTGTCCTATGCTGTATTTCCCAGAAACGTTTGCTTCTGCTTCCTCCTATGTACTAAGCTGGCTAAAACATTTGTTTAGTTTTTTCCATAAAATAAAAGACACATTTTTTTCATTTTCACCAATGACTTTATTGATTTGGATACTTTGAGTATGTTGGCTATCTCCTGCATAGTTTAACACTGATCTCAATTAATGTCTCAATTTGATCTCTATCAACTTCAATTGGTCTACCCAAGCATGGAGCATCGTCCAGTGAGAAATCTCTAGCACAAAACTTTGCAAACCACTTTTGACACATTTGCTCAGTCACAACACTTTCTCCATAGACTACACAAATTTTATTTTTGCATTTCAGTTGCATTTTTACATTTCTTGATATAATGAAGCATAATATGCTGAAAATGTTATGCAGTTTCTTCCATCTTCAATATTAAAATGCCTACATAAAAATTCACTAACTTTGATAAGTATTTTTAAATGCATGTTGATATGATAGCTATCACAGTACAATTTAAAAAAATTGTTTCGAATGAAGTTAAAGACAACTAAGCACTACTAAAGCCATCTTACAAAAACAAAACAGACAAGCTTTTTGGTCCACCCAATACCATGTGGACTATGGAAGCATCACACAAGGTGATGTGTCATATGCGTATATGTACAATTCGATTTGATTTCCTGAAGTAGGGAAGCACAAATTCTGTTTGGAGCAATTTCTTTTACTGGTTCATTGTAGGAAAAAAAAAAACTTGTCACTATGCCAAGGAGAAAATTGCTTCAGGGTTAATTTTGAATTTTATAAAGTGAATAAGTGAAAAATATATACACATTCATTTCAGACTCAAGTTATGAATAATTAAATGAATATATAATATCTGGTTTTACCCTCAAGCTCAAGCAGCAAAGACATATTCAGCCCATGTAAAAACTACTTCATATTTTTTCAAAAATTATGAGTGAGCTGCCACACATCACTGAATTTATATGTGCATAAGCAAAAATAACAATCTTTCTATAAAATTATACAGTGGAAAGTGTAATGGCATTCAAGAGTTTTGTACATTAGGCCTTCTAAAACTTGAATTTATACAAAGACTTTCTTAGGGTTGTCTTAAATGTCTTCCTCATCTCTTGTCTTCTCCGTAATCTCTTATCATACCTCTGGTCCAAGGCTGGGGTCGAGCTGGGAAGTAGGTACAGATTTAGCACTTCTTCAAGTCTAATTTGGCTGAAGGCTTTTGTTTCATGTATAAAGTATGTTTGACAAAATAACATGAATGCTTTTAACACACACACGGTAAAACACCTATTCAAATGAGTGTTGTTCCTCTCAAAGTATTTCTGTGAGGACTTATCCTAATGATCCCTCCATTTTTCAGGCCATGCTTCAATCTCTGCTTTTGGAGTATAATTATAAAGTAATAAAAAGTATAAAGTGGTAATTTGCCCTGTTGCTCATTATATTGATTCTAAATAAATTCTTAGCATTAAAAAAAAAAATCCCTTTCTAATCTGGCCTTTGGCTACTTACTTTGTTACTGGCCTTTCATACCCACTCATCGTTCCACTGCTGTGCTCCCGTCATAATGAAAATTGTGCAGTTCCTAGTAGACTATGCATTGGCAGATCCCTTGCTTCTGCTTGAAGGGTCGTCCATCCTTTTATTACTTAGCGTGAGAGCACCTCCTTCAGAAAATGTTTTACTGATCCCACCTCCCATCCCCCAATCTGCTTGGGTGCCTTCTATTTATCTGCACCTTGGAAGTACTAAGGTCACTTGAATCCACCAAAGTATTTACTGTCTTCATTTGCCTCTCCCCCTGACTAGTCAGTGAGTTCCCTAAAGGTATACATTGTATCTTTTTTTTTTAATCGGTAGCCTCAGGGCCCAACAGTATTGACTCACAAATATTGTTCAATAAAGATCTGTCCAATGATGGCCTGAGAATGGATCCAAAGGTTTGTCAAAGAGTTTGTGGATACTTGAAGAGGGTAACCAAAGATAACAACTTTGAAGGTAAACATTCATTTGATTGAGACCTAGAAGAGTTCAAGATTATTTAATAAATACTTGGCAAACTAATTCATTAGTTTAATAAAATCAGATTCCTTACCTCATGTGAAAAGTATATCTCCACAATTCCAATTGGATTTATTGTTCATACTTTTAAATGATGAAATTAGAAACAACTATGACTACTATAATTTTAGGGGGGGGGGGGGACTATTTAAACATAATACCAAAGTCAAAAACCACAGATAAGGTTGATGGCGGCTCTGAACTACTCATAAGCTATCACTTTCCATATCATACCTTTTACCTAGGATATGGAAGTCATGCTTTTTCCCTTTGAATTATTTCCCAATATTTTTAATCCTCACCCAAAAATGTTTATTGATTTTAGAGAAAAAGGAGAGAGAGAAACATCAATGTGAAAGATGCCAATCAGCTGCCTAGCATGCATGCCGAGACTGAATTGAACTCACAACCCTTTGGTGTATGGGATGGAGTGCCAACCCAGCCACCCCGCAAAATTGAATCATTATTCAATAATTGAAAAATGATTTTCCAAAATTCTAAGAGTCTAAGTATCTGCCTATTCAAGGAGGTACATGGAAAAAAACAAGTAATCATAAATATACACTCAAGATTGTCCAAATATCTGGAAACACCAGGAAAATGTCTTTTTTTTACTTTTTTCAGCTTAACAGAGGTATTTCAACTAAAAGGCAAAGGAAAATAAATATACTGAGTACATTGTTTTTTTTGTTTATTGTTATTGTATTACATCCATCCCCTTTTTGCTCCCCACTGTCCCCATGAGTACATTGTTTGAAAATGTTAGTCCTATGTTTCTGACTTTGTAAAATATTCTATGAAGTGTCATTTAAGAGAAACCTAAATGTTCAATGAGGTATTGTTAGTACATAAATTATCCATACTAAAATTAATGTTCCCGAAGGTCACAGGTTCGATTCCCAGCCAGGGCAACATAACTAGGCTGCAAGCCAGGTCTCCAGTCAGGTCTGTGGCTGGAGGCAGGTGAAAAGCAACCATACATTGATGTCTCTCTCCCTCTCTGCCTCTCTCTCTTTCCCTCTTTCTAAAAATAATAAAATAAAATCTTTAAAAATAAATAAAATAAAATTAATGTTACTGAATTTTATATGACCTGAAGGAGTCCGTTATATATTTTTAAATAAAAAGAAAAAATTAGATGAATATTTGGTAAAATGATTTTAACTTTATAAAAACACATATGTGCTTTATGTATATATGTATACAAAAATCTGAAAGGATATACATAAATGTATTAATACTTATCTTTTTTGCCTGTTCTGTACTTTCTAACATTTCCCTTATAAGTATAGATAATTCACAAGATGGAGACAAAAAGACAAAGGATAGAATGTCAAAGGAAACACTGATCAAGTTTATTAAATAATTAAGTTACCTATGTGAAAAATAAAGATTGCAAAAATCACTGTATAATTTCAAATGATTTTCTGCCACCTTGTGGAGAATATCAGTCACTGCAGGATTGAGATAAGCAAAATATGTAACTGAAAAACCTGTAAACGTACAAGAAATTACAGGAGCATGGCCCAAGGAGTTGTTTAGCGAAAACTGATCAGCTATTTAACAAAATTTCTAGAATTGGAATTCTAACAAATATATGATTACAATATGCTAAGCACCCTTCTAATATACAAGATGAACAAAAGTAGGTTTGCAGTAGTATATAACGAGAAACACAGTATAAGTTTTCAATTTTATCAATGCGACACAGAAAGTTTAACCTACCAATAGTAAGTAAATGTGAAAGCAATGTATCACAGGGAACTGCATTTTGTATCAATGATTTAAGTTTTTGCACTTTTCAGTTTGGGACCATCACATTCTTCAAACTAATCTTAATCCCTTGAAGCTGTAGGGCAGGGTTGCTACTCAAAGTATGATCCGCAGACCTGGGCCCTTCAGAGAACTGTTTTGTTCCTTGGTCTGTGGCAAGGATAGTAGAGGTATTAAGAGTAAGGATTTAGCAACCTTGATGGAAATTTTACCGGTAATTGATGGCTACTGACTCTGATAAAATATTTGACCTATTTTTCTCACCAAGCATAGCCCACAATTAATTGAAATTTTTTTAAAGTAATAAAGTGATCGAAGCTTCCTACACACCGTTTGAGAATTTAATTGACTATTCTGAAGCTGTTAACCAAACTCTGGATTCTTCTGAGGTCTAGTTCCCCAAAATGAGGCCTCGGATACTGTCCCGCCCTTCATTTTCTCCATTTTATAATAAGTGGTTACAGTAGCGATCAATAACGCCAGTATGAATGTTAAAACGGCTCTTTCAGGCGCCGGGCTGCGTTCCAGCGCAGGCGGGGAGCGCCCGCACCGCAGAGAAGCCCCCAAAGACGGTCCCGGCAGGACCCGCCAGCCCACAGGGGACACCGGGCGGCCTCGCGGCGCATGCGCAGGCGTTAGTCCGCGGTGGCTCAACGGGCGGGAGCCGGACTCTGGGGCTTCCAGAAACGCCACGCCTCCGGCAGCGGCCGCAGGAGCTCGGGATGCAGTCACTTCCGCAGGGGCAGTTCTTTGCATCCGGGTCAGCTGCGCCGGGGCTGCTACCGCTGCAGCCGCGACCGGAGCCCTTGGGCCTGGGTCTCCACTGCCGTCCGAGGGGAGCGGGCTCCGCTCGGCGCCACCTTCTCGACCTGGCCGTCAGCTCCACGTCGCCGGCCTGGAGGGGCGAAGAAGACGAGGGGGCCAAGGCTTCCTCCGGGGTGAGTGAGGCCCCGGAAAGGTGGGCACTGCGGGTCCGGACTGAGAACAAGCCTGGGGCGGTCGTCGGACGGGCGCGTGTCCCGGGAGGGCGGGAGAAAGGGAGCCCAGAGGGCTGTCCTGTGTAGGGGTCTCCTTAGAACCTGCCCGGGAGCCGCATCCGGGATCCCCGCCCAGCGTAGGCCCCCGCCCTTGGCTCCTGCTTGCAGTTGCCATCCCTGTCCCCACTACCCGCTTTTCCGTTGTGGGTGTGCCCCTGATGGAACCTGCTCCTCTCTGTGCCCCCCTGCACATACCCTGCCCTGGATGCGGTGGCTGGGCCACGTTGGGCCCCTGTTTATGACCAGCCTCTGTCCCGGTACAGAACAAAGAAACCTGGACTTTTGATGTGCCTTGTGCCGAATAAACACGGAAGCGGCGTTTGTAATTAGGGCTGTAATAGACCTTCCTGCGTGAAAATCCGGCTTCAGACACTACCTTTTGCCTAAATACCTAGCAAAAGTGGTTTGTGTTTCCTGGGGGCATCTGATGCCACTGGAGAGTTACTGGATCGGCTCATGTTAAATAAAAACTTTTTTTGGTTATGTTACTTTGCCTTGAAACTTACCTTGTCTGTCCCACGAGCTCTTGGAGAGTCCAGCTTTTGTCGTGTTCATCTAGGTCTGCGGTTGCGTTTTAGTGTTGCTTTTTCATTCTCACCTTTTATATTAGAATATCTATTTCTCTTAATGCTTAATTTCTTAATTGAATGCATTCTTTCTTTGATGTTCTGTAATTCTGCAATTTGTAAATGGTAAGATTCCTCAAAATTGTAACTAAAATTACCCAGTTTGTTTACGCTGCAAACAATTTTTTAAAAGATTTTATTTATTCTTTTTAGAGAGGGGAAGGGAGGGAAGCAGAAGAGGAGAGAGAAGCATCAATGTATGGTTGCCTTTCACCTGCCTCCAGCTACAGAGCTGGCTGGAGACGTGGCTTGCAACCTGGTTATGTGCTCTGGCTGGGAATGGAACCAGCGACCTTTGGGTTCACAGGCCAGCACTCCATCCACTGTGCCACCAGCTAGGGTCCAGACTATTTTCTTAATGATCTTACATGCCTTCCCCTTATTTCTTGTCATTTTACATTTTCTCTAAACTCTTAAGTCTTACTCTTTGTAATGTTCTCTATTGCAGCCTAATATTGTTGGGGCTTAGACGGAAAGTATTACAGATCCACTTCTGCAAACATACTTGAACTAGCTCATCATAAGTCATTAAGCATTACAGGACTTTTGAAGCTAAATGTAATAACCAAATCTGGTATTATGGGCTTATTGTGAATAAAGTAGCTGGTGAACTGGAGACACTGTGCTGTATTAGAAAAAGTCTAGGTCTGGGAACCAGGATGTAGTTTCATTTGCCCTGTGTATAAGATAAAATGGGGATAATAACATCAGTGTTTTATACCTGACAAAACTGGTGTTTGGAACATATAAAATGATGAATGTGCATGTGGTTAGTAAATGTGAAAAGCACTCTTTGGAAATGCAATTCTGTTCATTCCACCTGGAGTAATGCTGGTAGAAGGAGCAGTGAGGAAGGAAGGCACCTAAGAAAGAAAGTAGTATATTTAGACAGATCTGATCAGTTAACCCTGGCTGGCAGTGGATTGAGAGATGCCTTATTAAGCTCATCTCCTATAAAGCAGAATATTAGTATAATACAATGGTAGTAATATTTCAAAGTTTTAATATTTGTTTATTCCAACAAAATGTTAGAGATCAAGTTATTAGACTTTAATCACTTTTAAATTTTATTTACTTTTTTAGAAAGAAGGGAGGGAAGGAAACATGAATTTGTGAGAGATACATGTTGTATTTCACATGCCACCCTGAGGACTTGGCCTGAAATCCAGTAATGTGCCCTGACTAGGAATCGAACCAGCAACCTTTCAGTTTGCAGGCCAGTGCTCAATCCAATGAGCCACAGCAGCCAGACCTAGACTGAAATCGTTTTAAAGGTTTTAGCATCTCCATTGTGGTCTGCTTGCTTGTAATTTAATAAATGTGCCTTTTTTAAGTGGGGTGTTATCCTTTGCTTTATTTTCACAATTTTGAGAAAAGTCAGCACCACTGTAATTTTTCTTGAATTTTGTGTTAATATTTCTGGTAGATTATCTCATTTCATTCTTCATTTTAATCAACATGTAATTTATATAAAACAGTAGTTTCAGTTTACAGCATCGTTTGATATTTGTATATGTTGTGAAATGAGCACCACAATTAAGTCTAGTTACTACTTATCACTATACATACTTAACAGTTTTCTTGTGATGAGAACTTTTAAGATTTCTCTTAGTAACTTACCAATAGGTAGTATAGTATTATTAATTATAGTTACCATGATGCATATTACATCCCAAGGACTTATTTTATAATAGAAATGTGTACCTTTTGACCCCCTTCACCCATTTTGCTGAGTACCCCATCCCTACCTCAACCACAACGGTTGGCACCTACCAGTCTGTTTTCTGTACCTGTGAGTTCAATTTTTATTTTTTGTGTGTGTCGGGATTTATTTTGTTGCTTTTTAGATTCCACATGTAAATGAGATCATACAGTATTTGTCTTTCTGTGTGTTATTTTACTTAGCATATTGCCCTCAAGATCCATCCATGTTGTTACAAATGGCAAGATCTCCTTCTTATAGCTGAATAATAACCCTGTGTGTGTTTACACACATGTGTGGACATACACATACCACATTTTCTTCATTCATCCATCGATGGATGCTTACTTAGGTGGCATCTGTATTTGGCTATTATAAATAATGCATTAAACATGAAAGTGCATGTATCTTATGAGATAGTGATTTCATTTCCTTTAGATAAATACCCAGAAGTAAAATTGCCGGATCATATGGTAGTTCTAAGTTTAATATTTTTAAGGAACTTTTATCCTGTTTTCCATGGTGTCTGCACCAATTTTCATTCCTACCAATAGTTCTTTTTTCTTTGCATCATCTCCAATACTTGTTCTTTTGGTAGTAGCTTCTCTACCAGGTGTGAGGTGACATTGTGTCCTTGCTTTCAAAGAAGTGATGACGGAAAACATAGATCATTCTTCCAGGGGTGCTTGGTGATCTTCTTAAACACATAAGATGGCCTAAATTACTTTACTGTAGTGATAACAGTGTTGCAACCTGATAGGGAAAAAATGAATGTAAATATTTAGACTGAATCTCCTTCACTTGAAAGGGAAAGTGAAAAGCTTGCCTGGACATTTTTTTCTGCTAACTATAATTGATTTCAGCATGGATGTGGTTACTAACACCTATGCCAGCAACAATGTTAATGTGTATAATAGTATTTAATTTTTGCTTTATATTACTAAGCTGCGTGGGGAAATCCCCTTCTTGGTTGTGAAGCTGTGTCTGGAGGAAATCAGTTAGCCTCTTGATTTTTAACCTCACTAAGGTGAACAACTGTTTTGAATTTATCTTCGTGACCTCCACTCAGAACTGGCATAAGTAATGATGTGCCTCAGCTACCATAAGTCTGTTGAAACCAGGTTATTCCTGTTGCATTGGGGTATTTTAACAAACAGTATCTTAAAGTGTTATTTCCTCATTCTGATTTACAAAGTCTTATGAACAAAAAATGGGAAGCAGCCACAGTTAACTTGTAAGTCAGCAGTATGCTGGTTTCCTTCAAAGTGTTTGTGCTTATATTGTTCCTTTCTTATTTGTTTCCTGTTCTTAGAGCTGCTGATGATAAAATGCTTCCAAGAACAGTTGAATTGTTTCAACTGTTTTTTCTACCTAGTATACTTTTCCTCCTAAAATTTGTTATGAAATGGTGAATCTATCTTTATCTTTCCTCCTGGGTTTTGTTTAATTAGCTTATTTAATTATCCCCAAACTAAATATCCTGTTCATGTGCTGTGGTATGTTAACATCATGTGATTCAATATGATATTAAATTAAAAATTGAATGAATGGGCTAAAATATCTGAAATACTCATGCTCTCTATATTTAGAGGGGCTGTTTTCTAATGACTTACTCAAGGAGTAAAGCATCTAAAATACATGGTTGTCTTCTGTAATTTCTGTATATTTTCTCTTACAAACAAGGAATAGTTTTACCAACAGAAGTCGATGTTGAATGTGTGTAGATTGCCCCAAGTATTTTCTTTATACATTTTGAGGAGTGAAACATAACAGGAAGCCAATATACATATAGTTAAATAAGACATCGCAGATATACAAAGGATCATGCTAGAATCCTTTGAAAGACTACATCCCACCAAATTCAATAACCCAGAAGAAATGGATAATTTTGGAAATCTATAGCCTTCCAAGACTGAATCACGAATAATTGGAAAATTTTAATAGACCAATCAACTGCGAATAAATTGAAACAACACCAAAAATAAAAAGACCAGATGGCTTTATTAGTGAATTCTACCAAACAGTCAAAGAAGATTTAATATCTGTTCTCTCTCTTCCAAAAAATTGAAGAAGAGGCAGTACTTCTAACACATTGTATGAGACCAACATAATCCTGATACCAAAACCTAGCAAGCATAGCACAAGAAAAGAAAACTACAGGCTGTTACCACTGGTGAATATAAGTGTAGAAATTGAATACAATGATGTATTGAAAAATAATACATCATGATCAAGTGGGTTCATTCCAGGGGCACAAGGATGGTTCAACATATGCATATCTATCTACGTATTACACCACATTAACAAACCAAAGGATAAAAATAATATGATCTTATCAATAGATGCAGAAAATACATTTGATAAGATACAACATCATTTATGATTAAAACACTAAAATGAGTATAGAAGTAAAGTACCTCAATATAGTAAAGGCCATATTTGACAAGCCCTAAGCTAGTATCATACTCAATGGTTAAAAGCTGGAGGTTTTTCCTCAAAAATCATGAACAAGACAAAGGCACCCACTCCCAACACTCTTATTCAACATACTTCTGAAAGTTCTAGCCAGAGCAGTCAGCCAATAGAAAGAAATAAAAAGCATCCAGATCGGGAATGAAACAGTCAAAGTGTCACTTTTTGCAGATGACATGATTCTTTATATAGGAAATCCTCGACTCCGACTCCACCAAAAAACTATTTGAAACAATAAATAAATGCGGTAAAGTTTCAGGATACAGAATCAATATACAAAAATCCACAGCTTTTCCTGTATGTCAATGTAATTTCGGGGGGGGGTGGGGGGAAGAAATTTCTTTTGCAATGGCAACCAAAAGAATAAAATACCTATAAATAAACAAAGGATGTGAAGGGCCTGTATACTGAAAACTACAAGCATTGTTAAAGGAGATTGAAAGACTCAACAAAATGGAAAATACTGTGTTCATGGATTGGAAGAATCAACATAATTAAAATGACCATTTTACCCAAAGTAATATATAGATTTAACGCAATCCCCATCAAAATACCAATGTTTTATTATCAGATTTGTATGGAACCATGAAAGACCCCAAATGGCCAAAGCAATCCTAAGAAAAGAACAAAGCCAGAGGTATCACAGTATCTGACTTCAAATTATACTGCAGAGCTACTATAATTAAAACAGCATGATATTGGCAGGAAAAAATACACACATGGAACAATGGAACAGAAGTGAGGGCCCAGAAATAAAACTGCATGTATATGGGCAAATAATTTTTGACAAAGGCAACAAAAGTACACAATGGAGAAAAGGCTTCTTCAATAAGTGGTGCTGGGAAAATTGGAAAGCCACATGCAGAAGAATGAAACTAGATTATAGTTTGTCCCCACGTTCAAAAATTGATTGAAACTTGATCAAAGATTTAAATATAAGATCTGAAAAAACAAACTACATAGAAGAAAACATAGGTATTAAACTTATAGGTCTTGGTCATAGAGAACATTTTATGAATTTGACGACAAAGGCAAGGGAATTAAAGGCAAAAATAAATGAACATGACTATAGCAAACTAAAAGGCTTCTGCACTGTACAGCCGAAGAAACTAACAAGAAAACAAAGGCAGCCACTAAGTAGGAGATGATACAGCTCTGACAAAGGGTTAATATCCAAAATATATTTAAAAACTCATACAACTCCAACACCAAAAAACAAATAATCTGATTTAAAATGAGCAGAGGACCTAAATAGACACTTCTCCCAGAAGACATACAAATGGCTGACGGATATGAAAAGATGTTCAACTTCTCTACTATTAGGGAAATGCAAATCAAAACTACAATGATATACCACCTCATACGCGTTAGAATGGCTATTATCAACAAGACAGATAATAAGTACTGGAGAGGTTGTGGAGAAAAGGGAACCCTCATTCATTGCTGGTGGGAATGTAAACGGGTGCAGCCACTGTGGAAGACAGTATGGCAGTTCCTCAAAAGATTAAAACAGAATTACCATATGACTCAGTAATCCCTCTTCTGAGTATCTACTCCAAAAATTCAAACATTTCTTCACAAAACTGTCTGCACCCCTATCCTATGTTCATTGCAGCGTTATTTATGATGGTCAAGACATGGAGACAGCCAAAGTATCCTTTGATAGAGGATTGGATAAAAAAGTTACATGCACACACACAATGGAATATTAGCCACAAGAAAAGATGAAATACTGCCATTTGCAGCAACATGGATGGACCTTGAGAATATTATGCTGAATGAAATAAGTCAGTGAGAAAAAGCTAAGAATCATGATTTCACTCATATATGGGATATAAAACTGAAACTCATAGACACAGACAACAGTATGGTGATTACCAGAGGGAAGGGGTAGTTAAGTGTAAAAGGAGCCAAATATATGGTGATGGAAGGTGATTTGACTTTGGGTGGTGGGCACACTGCAATATACAATCATGTATCATAGAAATGTATATTTGAAACATATGATCTTGTTAACCAATGTCACTCCCATAAATTTAACTTTAAAACTGAAAAATAAACCTAAGAGGTTGAACAGAACAAAGGGTTCCTCTCCAGTGTCATATGTTACAATGAAATATTTACCCATTTAACTAGTATTTCAGGCCTGTTTTGTGCCAGGCACTGTGCAGGGTGTTAGGAATATAGCAGTAGCAACTTTGAGTTGCTTTTATTTTTGAAATACTAAATACTAAATATTCTTCTGAGTATGTGGGATATTTAAAAAAGATGCCCAGAACATCCTGACATTTTTCCAACATCCAATAAAAAAGAGACAAAATAATAGAAAGCTTTCTGATTATTGAATGTAGGGAAATATCTTAGTTCACTTTAGAGTAGCAAATAAATTCAATAAAAATTGAAAACTAAAACATTGAGAAATGTATTAAATGAAAATTTTGGAAGCGATTGTTAGTGGTCAGCCTTTAATAATAGAATGTTTCCATCCCACTTGAGTATAACTCAAGTATCCCTCTTACTTGTTTTATTTCTGTCTACAGAGAAGAGGAGTTGCTATCAGAACAATCTGTGAAGCTATTGTTGAAGATGTATGCTAATTACTTTCAACTTTAGGCTATGTATTAGAAATAGAAGCTGTGAAATACATCAAATTGTTTTATGTGTTTTTTAGTTAATTAAAATTGCATTGCTCACTGTTTTCTCAGAGAATCAAAAATGCTTTGGCCCTGGCTGGTGGCACAGTGGATAAGACGCCGGCCTGCAAACCCAAAGGTCGCTGGTTCCATTCCCCAGCCAGAGCACATAGCCAGGTTACAAGCCAGGTCTCCAGAAACGTTGATGTTTCTCTGTTTCTTGCCCTCTTTGCCTCTCATCCTTCTTCTCTCCCTGGAAATAATAAAATCTTTTTTAAAAAATACCTTACTCCTATGTATAAACTAACTAAATTTTTGAAGCAAATTGTGTTGTTGAAGGAGACAACATTTACTATTTTTCCATATTAACAGTTGGGTCCTAAACAATTTAAACCTTTTTTGAGAATGTTTAAAGTCTTCCCTTGAACACAAATACAAATTCAAACTGGGAAGAGAGCCTCCTAGTCTTGGCAGGGATATGGATATAGTTCATCATGTAAAATCAACATTTTAGAAAATTTTCAATGTAATTTTGTTGTACTAGAATATGATGCTTTTTCTGTACAACTTTGTATATCTTTTGTGTATTATGATGACATAGCAGATAAAACATGACCGTGTCTTTGTTTTAGAAGACTAGTTTAAGTGAATGTGAATGGTTCACACCATTTGTTTTACATAAGTACTTTTAAAGTTATTTATACATGGTGTAAATCAAATACTTTAGAAAGATTTACTATTGAAAAGAATCAGTCATTCTACCCATCCCGTGCTCTTTCTCTTCCACTGGTGTAAACTACGTTTAACTTTGTTTTTAATACTTCTGGTGATATCTGCATTACTTTCTTACTTAAGAAATACTATATGTTTTATTGCTTTTTGAATAAATAACTTTACACATCTATTAACTAACTCTAGTATAAGTAAACTAAATACTCATTTATACCTCTTGCCCCCTGAAGCTGTCACAATTTTTGTTGCACTGTTAACCAGTTGATCTTCATGCCTTCTTAAATAATATATTTAAACCTCTATTTTTAGTTCATATTTAAACTTGTTTCTTTTTTTTTTTACTATTTTATTGATTATGCTATAACAATTGTCCCAAATTATTCCATTTTTGCATCCCTCTACCTGGTAGCCCCCTTCCCTCCACCAATCTCCCCCTACTTAGTTCATGTCCGTGGGTCATGCATCTAAGTTCTTTGGCTTCTCCATTTCCTATACTTTTCTTGACATCGCCCTGTCTATTTTGTACCTACCAATTATGCTTCTTAATCCATGCACCTATTCCCCTATTCTTCCCCTTCCACCTCCTAGCTGATAATCCTCCAGTGAACACCGTATCTGTAATTCTGTTCCTATTCTGGTTTTTTGCTTAGTATTTTTTAGGTTCAGTTATTGATAGTTGTGCCTTTGTTGCCATTTTAATGTTTATAATTATGATCTTCTTTTTCCTAAATAAGTTTCTTTAACATTTTATTAATAATAATAGCTTGGTAATGATGAACTCCTTTACCTTACCTGGGAAGCACTTTATCTGCCTTTCCATTCTAAATGATAGCATTGCTGGGTCAAGTAATCTTGGTTGGAGGTCCTTGCTTTTCATCACTTTGATTATTTCTTGCCAGCCCCTTCCTGCCCACAAACTTTCTTTGAGAAAATCAGCAAATGGTTTTATGGGAACTTATTTGTGGGTAGCTCTCTTTGCTTTTTTGTTGCTGCTTTTAAGATTCTCTCTTTATCTTTAACCTTTGGCATTTTAATTATGATGTGTCCTACTGTGGTCCTCTCTGAGTCCACCTTGTTTGGGACTCCTTGTTTTTCCTGGACTTAGAGGTCTACTTCCTTTGCCAAATTAGGGAAGTTTTCTTTTCATTATTTTTTTCAAATAAGCTTTCAATTTCTTGCAGTTTTCTCTAATTCTGGCACCCCTATGATTTGGATGTTGGTATATTTCAAGTTGTCCGAGAGGTACCTAAGCCTATTCTCACTTTTTTTTAATTATGTTTTCTTCTTGGTATTCTGATTGAATGCTTTTTCCTTACTTGTGTTTCAAAATCTTGATTTGGTTCTCAGCTTCATCCTCTCCACTGTTGGTTCCCTATAAATTTGTCTGTTATTTCACTTTGTGTGGCCTTCATTTCTTCCCTTATGTTTTTGCCATACTCAGTGAGTTCTTTGAAAGTCCTGATCACCAGTGTTTTGAACTCTGCATCTGATTGGTTGATTATCTCCATTTTATTTAGTTCTTTTTCTAGGGTTTTGTTCTGTTTTTGAATTTGGACCATATTTCTTTGTCTTCTCAACTTGACATCCTCCCTGTGTTTGTTTGTTTGTTTGTATTGGTAGAGCCCCTTGCATTGTCATAGAAAAGGCACCTATAAATTGTGTGGGGTGGAGCCTTAGGTAATCATCAGGGTGGGGCAACATGCTTCACCTTTTTGTGGCTCTGTGTCGGGGAGGAAGGCTTAGAGAGAGGACAGTGCAGCTGCCTGGCTTCTGGAGGTTTTCCCAGTACTCACACCATTTCCAGGAATGTCTCCCACTTCCCATGTTCAGCTGGCACCCTTCCAGCTGAATCCTAGAATGGGTTGGTTTGCATATGTTCTTAGTCTGTGTGGGCCCTTTAAATTGACTCTCTTGAAAATCCAGCAGCTTCTTCTATCATACTAGCCCCCACTGGTTTTTATAGCCAGAAGTTATGGGGATCTGTCTTCCTGACACTAGAACCCTGGACTGTGCAATCTGGCCTGAGGCTGAGATTGCTCACCCCCAATGTGTCCCTCCTGATTTTTATCAACCACATGAGTGTGGATTGCCCACTCTGCTGCTTCCACCCCATTCCTTGTCCATCTCTGTGTCTCCACCACTCCTACTGTCTAGATGAATGCAGCTTCTTTAAATCCTTGATTGTCAGACTTCCATGCAACTTGATTTTCTGACAGTTCTGGTTGTTACTTGTTTTGAGATATAGTTATAATTCTCTCTCTGGTTGCTCAAGGAGGTGAAGCAGGCCTGCCTATGCCTTCTTGCCCGGAAGTCTATCTAAACCTCTAGTTCTTATTCCATCAGCAAAAATAGTCTTCAAGTTCCTCACTTTGTAAAATGAGAATCTTGGAACCCACATTCTTCCTTGGAACTAAAACTAAAATGTATGGTTTAAGTTATAATATGTAGTTGCATAAACAAAATTATTCACTAAGTTCAGCCTCTGAAAACTTATGCTGAACTATACAAGTATATGTAAAAAGCTTGGTATACATATGAAGCAAGTCAAAATGCAGCATAATTCATTTACTGGACAGTTGCTGGCAGTGGCTTAGGAATTGTGGTTATTGAAACTAGAAAAGGAAATGTAAATGACAGCACACCACTTGGCCCTGCTGAATCATGAGCCTATAAATGCTGTTTTCTGCTATTCAGTTTCTAGGCTCAGCCTCTAACCAGAAGACAGAAAATGTATGGATCTAGAGTAGAGAACATATTTATTTACTTTGATTCCTTGCCCCCCACCCTCATTTTAAATTAGCTGGGACACATGCATTTTTTGCAACTAAAAACATACTGTATATATTTATATATAAAGAGAATATATTATGTTAAATTGTATTTACCTGTATAGAATACTACTTTCCTAATTTTCTTAAAATGGTGGTTGCAAGGAGGACAGGGTAGAGGGCAGTGCTGATGGTGTTCTCGAGTACCAGAGCAGCTGGGGGATAGGATAGGGAGCATGAGATGTCTTCAGGTCCCTAAGAATTGGAGCAGTAGCATCTGAACTCAGGGGAGCACAGCCCAGAGCCAGCAGAGACCTACAGGAGAGCAGGTGAGACAGTTCTGAACCAGCCAGCAGTCTGAGGTCGGCTCTGGGCAGTGGCAGCTCGACCCAGAGGGGCGTCTCTGACTGAAGCAGCTCCAGGCTCCCTGGCGACTAGAAATCTGAACAGTGAAGTGTGGGCAGCAAGGGCAAATGCCAGAGGGAACGAGGAATTGAACTCCTGCATGGGAGGGACTGTGTGAGAGACTCGATCCAGCAACAGGGAGAGGAAGATCCTCCCTGGGCCAGAGGCAGAGGAGAAGAGTCCTGCGGGGAGCAGGAGCGGGGGAGCCGGGAAGTGCACGGGCCCAGGAGGCAATAGGGCCAAAAACAGTGCCACTGCACCACCAGGGAGAGGGCAGCTGGGAGGCCCAAAGCCACGTACCCCTACCGGCACTCAGGCTCCCACAAAGACTTGAAGTCCTGCCGCTGTGCCACCAGGGAGAGGGAGGCTTGGTCCCCTAGTGGAGACTGGAGGGCCCAGTCTCGCCCACCCACACTGGCTGCAGGCTCCCATGGAAACTCCGAACTGCCAGCCAGGAACTTGTGGCTGGTGCAACTGGCACACCCATTGCAGGCAACAAAGGCCTCCTCGAGGAGCTGGAGGGGAAGGAGTAGCGTTAGCTGGCATGCTGCACTGTGGACCCTCTAGGGAGCCAGGCAGGCATCACAGAGGCAGCGGTGAAAAATTCCTCAAAGAGCTGGACTGCTTGGAGGGTTACCCTTGGCCCCGGGGAGCCAGGCGCTGTTAGGGGACAGGGGCTACCTTCTCCAGGAGCTGCGGGGACAGGGTAAGCCATCACAGGAGCCAGTGAGGTTGCAGGCCACCCCGCTTTAGAGCCAGGTGCCCATCGCAGGTAGGAACCTCCTTCAGGAGCTGGAGGGGGAGGAGCAGCCATAGACACCACAGAAGCACCCTACAGGTCTTCACACAGAAACAGCGAGAGAAGGGAGAGTCACAAAACACCAGCAGCACAGAAACCCAGCTAGGCTACTGGAGGCCCAACCTACCTGGGGGCTGACACTCAGAATGAGCCCTGACTGTGACAACCATAGGCCCTGCCACTCCAAGACCATACAGCTTGACTGTAGACTGCGGAGACCTGACCAAGTAAAAGAGGCAGTCTCAGGAAATGGATTGCTGCTAATCTCAAGCACCTAAGTTACACCAAGAGCTACATGAACTATTAATCCCTAACTTATCAAAAGTTACTTCCAACCCTCATAATTAGTGCATTTTAAGTAAATACTGTTTATACTGTAGTGTATCCCAACTCACATATTTTTACTCCTCCCCTATCTTAATCCACCTAAATACCCAAGACCCTCCTCCTACTCTTGATTTAAAGTCTACTCACTCTCCTGCTACAATGCATTCTCAGTCCTCAATCTAAGTATTCCTCCCCTCCCCAGACACCTAAACCTTTTCTTTGTTTTTTTATTATTATTATTATTATTATTATTATTATTATTTTCTGCTAAAAGCACACAGGTCCTGACTCCACCTGGACCAATCAGGGATCATTAAGGGTGAACAGGGAGGTAGATGGTGGCAACTACATATATAGGCTTATACTGTTCACTCATACTTGAGGCTTTCTGATTCTCCCTCTCCTCATTTCTATAGAATAGATAAGTTGGTTTTCTCTCTCATATCCCTGCTATCTTTGCTACTCCTCAGCACCCTTCAAAATTATCTATACTTTAGTCAACTTAATCATTTTTTCCTCTCGTGCAACAGTCTTAATATATCTACATCCCTATTAAGACTGGCTCAGTTGCATCTGAGGGTGTGATTAAGAGCAGGGATTACCTTGGAGGGTATGGGGAGTAAAAGAGAAAGATATCTCTGAAGGTGTGGTTATTTTGCCTGGACTGGTGGTTCTGTTTTAGGAGCAACTCAAAAACAGTGTATGAGAAAGGATAGAAGGAATGTCTCGGAATCAGCCAAGTGGAAGGAAAGAAGCAACATACACAACCAATCCAAAATACAACCAGACAGCCCAAGTTAACGACATAAAGGCCACCCCAAGAGCAACAAGTGGAGAAAATCTAGGAGACTGCAACACTGAACTCCACAAATCTCCTAATACAGAAGTGTGCTCCACAAAGGCAGAGAAGCAAAACAGATTAATCCAAGAAAAAAAAACAAGCAACAACAGACACCCAAAATGGGGAAAAAAAGAGTCAGTCCATCACCAAAAGGAAAAGAAGAATCCCCAGAAAGATCACCAAATGAAACAGAGGCAAACAAACTATCAGATATGGAATTCAAAAGAATGATGACAGAGAAGCTCAATGAACTCAGCCAGCTTAAAGAAAACTATAAACAACTCCAGGGGAACTACAAAGAACTCCAGGGAAGTTACAAGGAACTTACTGAGAGCTACACCAACATCAAAAAGGACTTAGAAACTATCAGTAAGAGCCAGGAGGAAATGAAGAATACAATTTCTGAATTGAAGAATACAGTAGAAGGAATCAACAGTAGGCTAGAGGAAGCAGAGGACCGGATCAGCGAGTTGGAGGACAACGTAGACAAATATTCCAAGACAGTACAAGAGAATGAAAAAAAGGTTAACAAGAATGAAGAGGTTTTAAGAGAGCTGCAGGACAACATGAAATGTAATAACATCCATGTCATAGGGATACCAGAAGGAGAAGAGAAACAAGGAATGGAAAACCTGTTCAAAAAAGTAATAATAGAGCCCTGGCTGATAGCATAGTGGATAAGGCACCAGCCTGCAAACCCAAAGGTCACAGGTTCGATTCCCCAGCCAGGGCACATAACCAGGTTGCAAACCAGGTCTCCGGTCAGGTCTGTGGCTGGAGGCAGGTGAAAAGCAACCATACATTGAAGTCTCTCTCCCTCTTTGCCTCTTTCTCTTCGCCTCTTTCTAAAAATAATTAAATAAAATCTTAAAAAAAAAGAAAAAGTAATGATAGAAAATTTACCTAACATGATGAGTGAAAATGTTACTCAAGTTCAGGAAGCACAGAGGGTCCCAATGAAGATCAACTCAAACAGACCAACTCCAAGGCACATTATAATTAAAATGGCAAATTTCAAAGACAAGGAGAATCCTAAAAGCATCAAGAGAGAAACAGCAACTAACATATATGGGGGCTCTAATAAAGCTATCAAATGATTCAACAGAAACAATTCAAGCCAAAAGGGAATGGCAAAAAGTATTTCAAGTAATGGAAAACAAAGGCCTGCAACCAAGAATACTCTACCCAGCAAGGCTCTCATTCAAAATGGAAGGAGAAATAAGGATTTTCCCAGACAAAAGAAGACTAAAAGAATACATCTCTACCAAACCAGCATTGCAAGAAATGCTAACAGGTCTCCTTTAAAAAAATGAAGAAACGGAGAGAGCCAAAGAGGAACACACAGGTACAAAGTGGGAAAATGGCAATAAATAAGTATCAATCAATAGTAACCTTAAATGTAAATGGATTAAATGTGCCAATCGAAAGACACAGGATAGCCAAATGGATAAGAAAACATGACCCACATATATGCTGTCTTCAAGAGACCCACCCCAGAACAAAAGATCAACACAGATTGAAAAAGAAGGGATGGAAAAATATATATCAAGCAAATAGACATGAGAAAAAGACTGGAGTAGCAATACTTATTTCAGACAAAATAGATTTTACAGTGAAGGCCATAAAACGAGATAAAGAAGGACATTTCATAATACTTAAGGGAACAATCCATCAAGAAGAAATAACTCTTGTAACATATATGCATCCAACGTAGGAGCTCTGAAATATGTAAGGAAAATCTTGGAGGACTTCAAGAAGGATATAGACAACAGCACACTAGTAGTAGGAGATTTTAATACCCCACTATCAACAATTGACAGATCTTCCAAACAAAAAATCACCAAAGATGTTGAGCCATTGAGCAACACTCTAGAGGAAATGGACCTAACTGATATATACAGAGTCTTTTACCCCAAAGAAGCAAAATACACATTCTTTTCAAATGCACATGGAATATTCTCTAAGATAGACCATATGGTAGGTCACAAGACAAGCCTCCACAAATACAAGAAAATTGAAATCATACCAAGCATCTTCTCAGATCACAATGGCTTGAAACTAGAAACCAATCTCAAGGGAAAAAATCAAAAATACTCTAACTCATGGAGACTGAATAATATGCTTTGAAGTAATGAATGGGTTAACAATGAGATCAAAGATGAAATCAAAAAGTTCCTGGAAACAAATAACAATGAACACAACAGCCCAAAACCTATGGGACACAGCAAAGGCAGTCCTCAGAGGGGAATTTATAGCAATACAGGCCTACCTAAAAAGGTCACAAGAAGTTATAAAAACAACCTAACCATAAAGCTGCAAGAACTAGAGGAGCAACAACAAACAAAGCCCAGAGTAAGTAGAAAGAAGGAAATCATCAAGATCAGAGCAGGGCTAAATAACTTAGAGACTCAAACTATGATTCAAAGAATCAACAAGTCCAGGAGCTGGTTCTTTGAAAAAATAAACAAAATTGACAGGCCTTTATCCGGACTCACCAAAGAAAAGAGAGAGAGGACCCAAATAAACAGAATCAAAACTGACAGAGGAGAAATCACAACTGATACTTCAGAAATACAAAAGACTGTAAGAAATTATTACAAACAACTATATGAGAAAAAATATAACAACCTGGGTGAAATGCACACATTTCTGGAAATGTATAATCTACCAAAACTGAATCCAGAAGAAGCAGAAAGCCTGAATAGGCCAGTAGCAACTAGGGAAATTGAAGAAGTCATCCAAAATCTCCCAAAGTACAAGAGCCCCAGATCGGATGGATACACAGGTGAATTTTACCAAACACTTAAAAATTTAACTCCTATCCTCCTCAACCTATATGAAAAAATCCAGGAAGAGGGAAGACTCCCAAACTCTTTCTATGAGGCCAATATTATTCTAATCCCAAAACCAGGTCAAGACACAACTAAGAAAGAAAACTATAGGCCAATATCTCTTGATGAACATAGGTTCTAAGATTCTCAACAAAATATTGGCCAACCGGGTTCAGCAGTACGTTATGAAGATCATACACCATGATCAAGTGGGTTTCATCCCAGGGATGCAAGGATGGTACAACATTCATAAATCAATAAATGTAATACACCACATCAACAAATTGAAAGACAAAAACCATATGATCATATCAGTAGATGCTGAAAAGGCATTTGATAAAATACAGCAACCATTTATGATAAAAACCCTCAGCAAAATGGGAATAGAGGGAGCATACCTCAACATCATAAAGGCCACCTATGAGAAACCTGAAGCCAACATCATACTCAATGGTCAAAAACTAAAAGCTTTCCCCCTAAGATCAGGAATGAGACAAGGCTGTCCACTTTCTCCACTTCTGTTCAACATCATCTTGGAAGTTCTAGCCATAGCCATCAGAGAAGAAAAGGGAATCAAAGGTATCCAAATTGGAAAGAAGGAAGTCAAACTAAACTGTCATTATTTGCAGATGATAGGATAGTGTACACCTGATAGGCTCCACCAAAAACTTACTTGACCTAATAAGGAAATTTAGCAAAATAGCTGGATATAAAGTCAATATCCAGAAATCAAAAGTATTTTTGTATACCAGTAATGAAACATCAGAAATAGAAGTGAGAAAACAAATCCCATTTACCATAGCAACAAGAAAAATAAAGTACCTAGGAATCAACTTAACCAAGGAGGTAAAAGACCTGTACTCAGAAAACTACAGAACATTGAAGAAAGAAATTAAAGAATATACAAATAAATGGAAGCATATACCATGTTCATGAATGGGAAGAATTAACATCATTAAAATGTCCATACTACCCAAAGCAATCTGTAGATTCAATGCAATCCCATTTAAAATACCAATGACAGACTTCACAGAAATAGAAAAAATACTTCAAAAATTTATTTGGAGGCCAAAATGCCCACGACTACCCACAGCAATCTTGAGAAAGAAGAACAAAGTAGGAGGAATCACAATACCGGACATCAAACAATACTACAAGGCTACTGTCATCAAAACTATCTGGTACTGGCTTAAGAATAGATATATAGATCAATGGAACAGCATAGAGAGCCCAGAAATAAACCCAGGACTTTATGGTCAATTAATATTCGACAAAGGGGGAAGGGACATAAAATGTAGTAAAAACAGTCTCTTCAACAAGTGGTGTTGGGAGAACTGGACAGCAACATGCAAAAAGATAAAACTAGACCATACACCAGAATAAACTCAAGATGGATAAAGGATTTAAACATAAGCAGTGCCACCATAAACGTCCTGAAGAAAAATATAGGCAGTAAAATTTTTGATATCCTATGCCAAAATATGTTAACTGATACTTCACCAAAGGCAAAGGAAATAAAAGAACAAACCACCATGGGACTATATCAAATTGAAAAGTTTCTGTTCAGCTAAAGAAAACACCAGCAAAATTCAAAGGAAACCAACTGTATGGGAAAACATAATTGCCAATGATACCTCAGACAAGGGTTTGACCTCTGAAACATATAAAGAACTAATGTGACTCAACACCAGGGAGACAGACAGCCCAATTAAAAAATGGGCAAAAGACCTGAACAGATGACTCACTGAGGAAGATATACAGAGGGCCCCGAGGTATATGAAAGAATGCTCAACATCACTAACCATCAGAGAAATGCAAATTAAAACCATAATAAGATACTACCTCACACCTGTCAGAATGGCAGTTATCAACAAATCAACAAATAACAAGTGTTGGCGAGTATGTGGGGCAAAGGAAACCTGGTGCACTGTTGGTGAGAATGCAGGCTGGTGCAGCCACTATGGAAAACAGTATGGAGTTTCCTTAAAAAACTAAAAACGGAACTGCCTTTTGATCCAGCAATTCCGTTACTAGGACTATACCCGAAGAATCCTGAAACACCAATTCATAAGAACCTATGTACACCTATGTTCATAGCAGCACTATTTACAATAGCCAAGTGCTGGAAACAGCCTAAGTGCCCATCAGTGGATGATTGGATCAGAAAACTTTGGTACATTTACACCATGAAATACTACACAGCAGAAAGAAAAAAGGAACTCCTAACCTTTGCAACAACATGGATGAAACTAGAAAGTATTATGCTTAGTGAAATAAGCCAGTCAGTGAAAGACAAATACCATATGATCTCACCCATTACAGGACAATAATGAACAAAACAAACAACAATTAAAACAGAACCAGATATATGAATACAGTGAATAGGCCTTCAGTGGGCAGGGGGGAGAGGGGTGCGGGGTGTGGGATGGAAGAGGCAAAGAAGGGGAGCAGTTTAGACAAGAACGTAGTATGGAAGAACCATGGGCATGGACAATATGTGGGATTGACTTTGTGGCAGATTGGGTGGGTGGGGAAGAGGACAGAAGGGAGCAAAAAGGGGATGGGTGTAATACAACAATAATAAAATTAAATTTAAAATAAATAAAACATAAAATGGTGGTTGCAACACAGTAGGTTGATTTATGACCAAACCATTAAGCTAAACACAGGGATTTGGCCCTCAGGCCTTGTGTTTGCCACTGTGAGCTGAAGTATAATATTATTGTACTTTTTCAGCCAATAAAAAGTAAAGTGAAAAATAATTTGTTACATTTATTTTTTTCTCTTTTCACAGGACATTGGCTCTCTGGATTATCAGGAGTTGGTAGTTGACATTGAATCCAAGCTGAGGATGGAAGGTGTGGAACTTAAGGAAGAATGGCAAGATGAAGATTTTCCAATGTAAGCAGTGTTTATAAATGAAAACAAATTTAGAACAGAACTTTGAGCTTTCTGTATTGTGATGTCACCTATTAAATGAATATTTCACTTAATTATTTGTTACTATTTTAAGAAAAACTTCTTAAATACAAGGTCTATCCCAAAAGTATCAAGTCAGTGTCACTATAATTAAAACATATGGCTTGATACTTTTGGGACAGACCAAGGATTTCCTAGAACATCTGGCCAGCTACCTTGACAGATTGGCATTTGTATTTACAATAATGTTGGTACCAATTGGGTTAAAAGAAAAAGAACAAAGGCAGGGTTTTCCCCCCCAACTTTATTGAGAAATAATTGATACACAGTACCCTGAGTTTGACATACAGCCTGACAGTTTGCAGGCATTATATTAAATGATGTTTCTGTGTCATCATGGTTAGAAAACCATCCAATGCACAGTAAGGTCTCTGAGCAGATGCAAGGACTGGCGGAAGCACTGAGTCACTGGATGAGAATAGTACTATGGAAATGCTAATACTCAAAGAATGTATAGCTATCATTACATATTCTCATTGTGAATAACAGTTTAGCTTCATCATACATTGTGTCATATATCAAATTCATGCATTTTATTTCATTTTTTTAGGTTTATAATTTTTGTATTTGTTTTACAGTTGTATTTAAGGGCAGTTACATAGGAAAAGTGGTTTGTAAAATACTACAAGTTGAAGAAACACCGCTTTCTTCAGTTTTCCACATAATTGTTTCTATAAGCTATTTTTAAGATCTTTGAACTTCAAAAAACTCATTTTTAGTTTCTTGGTTAAAAAACATCTGTGTCTTCTAGACCTTTACCAGAAGATGATAGTATTGAAGCAGATATATTAGCTGTAACTGGACCAGAGAGCCAACCTGGTAAGCACTTGACACTGTTAGTTTCAGTGAAACGATAGACCTAACTGCGCTATTTTTTAACACATTTATCAAGAAAAAAAAAAATACTCAGCTTTTGTGTCATTGTAGGGAGCTAAAGGATAAGTTGAATGTTGAGGGAAAAATTTTTGGAATACTTGGGAGGGTCTTGGAAATTTCTACTTTACAGGGATGAGAGTTCATTTCTTTCTTTCTTTCTTTCTTTCTTTCTTTCTTTTTTTTTTTTAAGATTTTATTTATTATTTCCAGAAAGAGAGGAAGGGAGAGAGGCAGAGAGGGAGAGAAACAGAGAAACATCAATGTATGGTTGCCTTTCACCTGCCTCCAGCCATGGATCTGGCTGGAGACCTGGCTTGCAACCTGATCATGTGCCCTGACTGGGGAATTGAACCAGCGACCCTTGGGTTCGCAGGCCGGCACCTTATCCACTGTGCTACCAGCCAGGGCTGAGAGTTCATTTCTAATAGCATGAGGTGACTCAGGGATCTCCCTCTCATTTAAAAAGACATAGCCATACTAGGATACATCATCTTGCCATGAAATTGTAAATTAGTGCTTTGGGATTATGTTTAATTGACATTATTTTTCCTGAGAATGAAGTGGGCATTTAAGCATTCCTTCTAATACAGTTTTCACTTGGTTTACCTATTCCAGGCTCACTAGAAGTTAATGGAAATAAAGTAAAAAAGAAACTAATGGCTCCAGACATTAGCCTGACCCTGGATCCTAGTGATGGCTCTGTGTTGTCAGATGATTTGGATGAAAGTGGGGAAATTGACTTAGATGGCTTAGACACACCATCAGAAAACAGTAATGAATTTGAGTGGGAAGGTAAATGTTTTGTTTTTATCTGACCTTTATTAATCAATGTTTGTCTTTATATACATACATGTTTTTGTGATGGCATTCTCATTGTTGGATAATTGGAAAAACTTAAAACTTAATCATGAAACCAATTAAAAGTAATGAATAAGGAATTTGTTGAAATGTGTTATTCTTTATAAAGTTCATATATTTTTTTACTAAAATAGGAAATTCTGCTAGCACTGAATATTCTCATGGCTTTCAAATCATTTATTGTAGGTTACACAGTGGCTTTATTTATTTTGCTCATTGCCTAAAGCTGTAAAGTTACATTTTTTCATGGTCACTCCAAAAATATTGCTTGATAATTATAGCATATTCCTATGTTTATTTTATCAGCTAGAAAAAAGAAAAAAACAGCTTTGAAGAGACACATACTTTAGGAGATGTGCTGAAAGTAGTGAAGGGTTTGCAGAGAGGGAGTTTTTCTTTTCTAGATTTGCCTGATAGTGCTGCACAGCCAGCCTGCATTAATGTATACTCAGCCCCCCCAACTTTATATTCATTTGTTATTTGAAATCCAAAGGAATTTGCATGAGTTTTGCTTTGCGTGCTTTCTTTAATTAGATAATTGTTGTCTGCAGTATCTTTGTATTTTGTTAATAACTTATATAATCTATATATTCCATTTTTAAAATGATTTTTACTTCAAAGCACTGTTTAGCACTAAGTGTATTATCTGCAGTGAAGGGTAAGATCTTTGATATGCTTTATCTTTTGTTCCTTTTCTCTTCCCTGTTTACTGGTTCACTAAGCAGTCCAGTAATAAGCAATATTTTATAAAGATACTGAAACAGTTTTCTGCCTATGTGTTTTGTCTCTTCTTTCTTTAATGCTGCTGTAGTCATTTCCTGGAAGGATATTTTCCGTTAACAACTTTATCTTGGAAACAAACAACTAACATGCAGTAGGTTCCCCCTCCCCCCATCTTTTGGTAAGGACTGAGATACTAAAATTTTGAAAATCATTACATCATTAAAAATTAGCTAAAATGCAATCTTGAAATATAAATCACACTTAATCATTGGTGCTTATGCTTTGGCTAATGTTAATTTAAAATATACTTTTGCATGTATACTTCAGAATATTGTCAGTAAATTTCTGCTTAAAAATTGATCCAATGAGAAATAATCTGACTAGTTAACCACTTTCTACTGGTATCATAATGTTTGGGGAATAACTTATGTGCTCAACAATAACAAAAAATTATTACCTTCTAGATAATTAAGTAACTTACAATATTAACAGCTGTCAAGGACAGTCTTATTATAAACAGAAGCAGAAAGGCATCATAGGGCCAATGGGCTAAGATTTTGATGGCTGTATGAATTATCTTTTCCGAACTTGTGGATATACCTCGTGATTAGGTGTTTTCTGAATTAGACAAGACCAAAAAAGTTAAAGAACCATGATTTCCAAAAGCAAAAAATGACCTCATATCAAGAGCAAGCCATTCTTTCTATTATGGAAGAAATATTTTAAGTTCCACAGAAAGTATAAAGAAAAATTCTCCAAACATTCCAGTTAGATAGCAAAGTGGTTAACATGTAATTTTATTTTTGTGGTATAAATAACAGTTTGGGATTTGAAACCTTTTATTTTGACAGATGATCTTCCAAAACCCAAAACTACTGAAATTATTAGGAAAGGCTCAATTACTGAATACACAGCAGCAGAGGAAAAGGAAGATGGACGGCGCTGGCGTATGTTCAGAATTGGAGAGCAGGACCACAGGGTTGATATGAAGGCAATTGAACCCTATAAAAAAGTTATCAGTCATGGAGGTAAGAATTACCAAAGATTGTACAGATAGATATTTTTAATGCAATATCAGAAACCTAAATGCTTGAAGAAACTCCCTTGAGGTATTACATAATTTTGAAATCATAATAAAACATCCTGCCATTTTAGAACTACTAACAGGTTTAAAGTAATAGGATAAAAACCATTTAAAAATCGTTAATACATGTACGGAGTAAACTCAGAAGGTCTAAGTGTGCAGTGAAAACTACCCCCTCTCCTATCCTTTGACACCACCCCCTAAAACTGAGACTTTCTCCCCTTCTTTATCCATTTATAATTTATATGCAGTGATCGCTTCTCGGCCTTTTGGCTAAGATCAAATGTATAATTTATATGCAGTGAAATGTTCTAATCCATTTTTTGTATCATATGTCATTTTTTTCCAGCTTCACTGAGATATAATTGACATATAACATTGTATTACAAGTTTAAAGATGTGCACAGCATGTGCTATGATAAACATGTACATATATTGTAAAATGATTACCACGATAGCCTTTGCTAACCTGCATCACATCACCTAATTACCATTTCTTCTTTGTGATAAGAATATTTAAAATCTTTCTTTTCCTGGCCAGTGTGGCTCAGTTGGTTGGGGTGTCTTCCCTTGGGCCAAGGGGTCACAGGTTTGATTCCCCTTCAGGGCATATGCCTAGTTTGCAAGTTTGGTTCCTGGTCAGGGCATGTACAAGAGGCAGCCAGTCAGTCAGTGTTTCTCTCCATCTCTCTCTCTCCCTCCCTTCCCATCTTTCAAGAGTTAATGAGCATGCCCTCAGGTGAGGAGTCAATAATTAAATAAAATTACTTTCAAATACATAATACAGAATCATTAACTGTTGTCACCATGCTGTACATTAGATCCCCAGAATTGATTCATTTAACTGCAAGTTTGTACCCTCTGGCACATCTCCTCTTTTCCTTCAGCCCCTAGTAACCACTGTTCTTTTTGTTTCTGTGAGTTCGACTTTTTTAGATTCCACATTATAACTGATGTCACATTTGTCTTTATTCTGTCTAACTTACAGAAGTTTTCATCATAAGTGTATAATAGTTCAATGAGTTTGACAAATGTCCATATATACCCATATAATCTACATCCCTAGACATGGAGAACATTTCCACTGCCCCAGAAAATTCTCTAATACTCCCTCCCAAGGACTACCTCTCCAGTAACCACTATTCTAATGTATACCTCATGACTAGTTTTACCTATTGTAGAATTTCATGTCAGTGGACTCATATACTCTTTGGTCTACTTTTGCTCAGTGTAAGGTTTTCAAGATTCATCTATGTAGTTGTATGCATCCATAGTTCATTCCCTTTTCCTGCTGAGTGGTTTTCTGTTGCATGGATAAACCAGTTAGCTTATCCATTCTTTTGATGGACATGTGAATTGTTTCCAGTTTGAGCTAATTATAATGAAACTGCCATGAACATTTTTGAACAGTCTTTTATAGATAGACGTAAAACCTGGCTTTTAAAACTATGGCTCTTAATTTACTTTAAAACCCTGAATAAATCATTAATTTTTACCACAAAGTAAAGAATCAGTTCATTCCACATTTTTATGGAGCACATACTTTACAAACTTGTAGGATATACAAAAATGTAAGGCTTTGTCCCTTTCATTAAGAAATTCAAAGTTAATAGGCAAAACTATGAAGTACAATTATACCTTCTGTCACTCTGAATGTGCTGTATATAGAAATTTACGTTGGCATTGTGTAAGTGGTGTCAGAATATTAGTGGCAGCCAAAATGCAACTCGCTCTGTAGAGCAGGTCATGTTACCTAAAATCCTTCTATTGCAGGCAGAGGCCACCTGGGTCAAGCTGAATGGTTTTTATCACATAGAATTATTTCCATTTAGTTTACGCTACCAAATGTAACACATACACACACACCCTTATTCCTGAGTCTTCATTCATCTGAAAGCAAATCACTTGAATATTTGCGGTTACATTATTCTGCCTAATTTAATCTTACTTAGATAAATAAAAAAGGAAAATCTTGGTCAGGAAGTCCACAGATGCATTAATTCAGCTCATAGGAAGCAGGTTGTGAGACCTACCCCATGGTTTAAACACAATATTTTTCAGAAATAATACTTTCTTTTTCTTACAGGAAAATAACTAATGCCGTTGTATCCTATTGAATATATCATAATATATTTTGTGACTAAGGGATTAAGAAAATAGTTAAGATTCTAATGTACTTGAAATGTTCAAACCTTTTCAGTGCATATTTGTAAATAATAGAAAGTTAAAGCAAAAATATTGTTACTGGGTAACAGCTTAATATCTATATTACAATTTAAAAATACACATTTCAGCACTGTTTTTCTTGGAATTATATCAGATACAGTTTTTTCTTAGGTATTAATACTCTAAAATCTACAAAATGCTGAGCAGTGTTGAATGTAAAACTTTTTAAAAAGCACCTATTACCCTTAGTTACTTATGAATGTTTTATATTCATTGCAAATATTGTTGTGTTGTGTCTGCTTGGATTATATCACTGTATTTGTCTACCTGTTCAGATAAGTCTGGCTTTTTGATTATGCTGGTTTAAGTGGGTTTCAGGTTTTTATGCTCACCCTTTTTTCTTTAAGGATAAAAAATAGATACTTATATATATTTTGATCCAGATATTTGTGGAAGATAAACCACTCTACTTTTAACAACCATACAGATGTCTTCTGAAAAATCTTAAGAGTAAAATCATGCTGGTGAAGCTCAGGCTGGTGGCTCAGTGGATAGGTGCCGGCCTCCAAACCCAAAGGTTGCTGGTTCTATTCCCAGCCAGGGCACGTAACCAGGTTGCAAGGCAGGTGAAAGCAACCATCCATTGATGTCTGTCTCCCTCTCTGCCTCTCTCCCTTCCTCTCTCTAAAAATTAACAAATAAAATCTTTAAAAAAAAATTTTTTTTTTTAAATGAAAACAAAATCATGCTGGTGATTTTATCTTTGGTTCCTTTTCAGGATATTATGGGGATGGATTAAATGCCATTGTTGTGTTTGCTGTCTGTTTTATGCCTGAAAGTGGTCAACCTAACTATAGATACCTGATGGACAATCTCTTTAAGTATGTATATCTTCACAGAAATGTTTGGCCAGAATTCTGAGTTAATTAGATGTCCAATTTAAGGAAGTGAAGTTTAGCTGGGTAAAAATTATAAATATCCCAGTTCTGGTTCTTTTTAAGTACTTACTCTTTGACATCATGTAACCATTCCTTTCCCAACCCAACAGAAAATTATTGTTATTTTTAAACTGGAGGGGATATTTCAGAGTATCTGTTTTAACTTCTTTATTTTACATTTGAGAACACATTGAGTATAAAGAAGTAACTTTTTTAATTCTCATAATTACATGGCTAAATGACATTGATCTCCGAAAACCAAATGTAACTAAACTGTCTCATCTCTATTGTATTTCCACAAAGTCATTCTATTTCTTATGTTAGTACAGTTTTTTGAAACATTACTTTTGGGAAATTTCTAACATAATCTAAGGTGGAGAGCACTATATTGAATCTTTGTGTACTATGCACCCACTTTCCCAATTACTAGTTTGTACTTTATTCCCACAGTTTATACTTCCCACACTATATAATTTCGAAGCAAATCCCAGATATCATGTCATTTCATCTAAAACATTTCAATATATATTTCTAAAAGATAACCAGTTACCTAAATAAATATAATTTTATAAATAAGAACTTTCATTTTATTTTTTTTTTAATTTTATTGTTGTATGACACTCATCCCCTTTTTGCTCCCAATGATAAGAACTTTTAAAATAATCATAATACCAACTAATGCAGTGTTAAATTTTTAATTTTTTGGTATCATTGAAGGGGAGGGAAGGGAACTGTAAATTTGGATAACCTAGTTTGGTTCTGCAAAACTATATTCAAGGCTTTAATTTATTTTTTTTAGGTATGTTATTGGCACTTTGGAGTTGTTAGTAGCAGAAAACTACATGATAGTTTATTTAAATGGTGCAACAACTCGAAGAAAAATGCCTAGCCTGGGATGGCTCAGGAAATGCTATCAGCAGATTGATAGAAGGTACTATAAATACAAGTTGAAAGCTAGCCTGAATAATTTTTATAATGGCCTTATTGTTGTAGATTATTTTCTGTTGCCACTTAAAGGCATCATATATACACTTTCTAAATTACATTTATCAATTTCATAGGTTTCCATTTTCCCAAGACAGTATTTTAGAATGTTGGAAGGAAAATTAGTTTTGATAATAGAACTTTTATTTTTCTTTATAACACATTGAATATTTTCCTATAATTGACATTTTGGGAAAGGATAGAGAACTTAGTACATTTCCTGTTTTATTATATTTTGAGTTTTGTCTAATTTATTGTGTTAGCTTATTTTTACGTTAAGGTACTTATTTAGCTGTAATCTTTGGAACGAGCTTCAGAAAAGTATTCTCCTGAAAGTTAGTCATCTGTGCTAATGGAAGAAACTTTGATCCTTTGGTTTGATTTGACCAGAGCTAATCTGAGTTTAATCCACTCAGACCCATTAATAGGTTTTTCTTCATACCTAACCATGACATGAACTAATTCTTGTGATTTTAAAGAAGAAAAATCATTAACGACCACATTATTTAAGTGTGACCAATAAAGTTACTTGGTCATTTTAAGTTGTCTAGAATAATGCCTTTAATTTTTAATGAAAATTGGAAAGTTTGTAAGGGCACACAAGATCTAATTTATGCTGCCTCTGACTATGGCGATGTCCATTTCCAACTTCCATGGCATTGAAGAAATTAGCACCAGTTTCCTCCCAGTCCTGAAAAATGGAAACAGTTGACAGTCCTGAAGACAAGTGAATATATGCTAGGAGACATTTTAACAACAGGCTATACATAAATTTAGACAAATGAAGTAAAGTTTATTTCATAGCAATAGGAGGGAACATCAGAATTCAAGAGATTTTTTTGTCTTGGAAGGAATATCTCATCTAAATGAGAACTCTTGGGTGAGGGATTTTCGATTAATTTTTTGTATAAATGTCCATATACTCATTGATATCTTAATTTTTAGCATTAGGATTTGTAGAGCTTTTTAAATTTTTCTTTCTTTTTCAACTCTAGGTTACGGAAAAACCTAAAATCTCTCATTATTGTACATCCCTCTTGGTTTATCAGAACGCTTCTGGCTGTTACGAGACCGTTTATTAGGTAATTTTCTAAATGCCACTGACTTTTTTAAAAAGCAGAAACACAAACTCCTTGTATCAATTTCTTGTGAGTTCTGTTGGTCAGGAATATTGAGGTAATTATTTTTATTTTCTTCCATAGCTCAAAATTCAGCCAAAAAATTAGATACGTCTTTAATTTGGCAGAACTAGCGGAACTTGTCCCCATGGAATATGTTGGCATACCAGAATGCATAAAACAGTATGTTTGTTTTATTTCTTTAATTGTATTGGATCTTTATATTTTGATTTGCAAGAGGTAAATATTTTCAATACTTATTTTTTTCTTCTTCATATCTTATAAATACTTTGTAACTTTTGTTTTTGTAACAAAGGAAAAGAAGAAAAGCCATTTTCCAGTACCTTCCCCACAAGTCACTATTTTCTTCAGTCTGTTAACTGAAGAAATAGGAAGAATTATTTCTGGTTGTGATTCATTTATATTTGTAAGGACTGGTTACAGTCTGAGAGATGATTTCCTGATTGATCAACACTAAAGAACATTCTCCAAACTTGAACATGCTGCTCTCCTAATTTGAGTAAAAGCCCATCATGACATTAAATATTACTACTAGAGGAATAAAATACTATTTAGGTTAGCATAGCATGAAAACTTTCAAGTGACTGGAATTTATTCTGTTTACCAAATTCACTAACTTTTAAAAGGGCATAGTAGAGGTTTTTAACATAAATGCTTCAGTATCACAGTGCTGTAATGTAGAAGAGGGTTTTTCCAGTTAATCTGAGATTTTAGCCTGTTTAATGTATCAAAGCCAGATTTAAGTTCGTTTTGATTCTTTGTAACTATAGTAAATATTTTTGGGTTTGCCTGCAAACTTAAATGATTTTATTTTTAGTGCCTTTTTAATTTTTAAAAATCTTTATAACATGTGTATTTACTGAAATAACTCTTCCCTACCAAGGTATGAAGAAGAAAAGTTAAAAAAGAAACAAAAAAGGTATTATGCACACCTTGACTGGGTTGCATCTAGACTAGTCCATTTGCATTGCACAGACTAACTCTTCCTTACTGATTGGTTAGCTTGTAGACAAAGATAATGGCATTTATAAATATAAATATACCCCAGAATCCAAACAACCTGATGCTGAACATGGCTTGGAATCCCTCTGTTTTAATGCTGTATATAATGTCAGTTAGAAATTGAAGACCACAGTCCATCCTCCCTCCTTTTTGGTATAAATACTAATGGCAAAACCAGAGAAATTACTAAAATACTGTTTAAAAAGTCAGTTACTTTTAAGACTATCTTTTTTACCATATTTTTAAACCTGTAACATACTTTTGACATATTTGTGCATTTTTTAAGAAATTATTTTATTTCCCTGGGGTTGATGATTATATTTAAAATGCACATATTCTTTGGCTAACCAACATTGATTTCCTACATGCTTAAATGGCCTGCTAACCAGTCAAATTCTACATGTGATAAAATTCCTAAAAGTTTAATGTACCATTTGGTAGTTAAACACTCTGCTTTCCATCTTAAATTTCATTTTGAATACTTCTGCTTTGAGCATAACACTATTATCTATTAATACCTTGGCATAGAAAATGAAAGGCAAGGGTATAAAACAATTACATTTTATATAGTAATTTTTTAAATTGCAGGATTTGGATCTAACTTGTTAATGGACTTTTAAAATACTGACAAATTTGCAATACAATTTAATACAATCTTAAGAGTTAAGGTGAGAGATTGCTATGTAGTTATCATTTTGACTGTTCTTAAGGAACTACTTGTAAGTAACTGGAGTTGGAACATTCTTAACTTCAGACATATTTTGTCTGTTGATGAGCAAGTATTCAGTTGACCAGGTGAGAGACTAATAGCTTGACATTTCTAATGACACTTTACAATTTAACAAATAATTGAACAGAGATACGGTCAGTGATTTTTAGATCTTGCTAATTTCTCATTCCTTTCTAGGCCTTGGTGTGCATTTGCCAGACAAGTGGCTGAAATTAAAAATATAATCTATAATTGTAGAATATTTTGAAGCCAGCTGCTTCATGGATTTCAAAATGAATTGCCTTTATTGATGAAATCTGCTGTACTCCTTATCTTCTTACAAAATTTTCAGTATTTAATTACCTGTTAATTTAGGTATCAGGAAAAAGAAGTGGAACTGTACTTTTTAGTTAAATGTATTGTTTGAAAGCTACCACTATTATTGATATTGTAACTTGGGTTTTTTTCCTCTCTTTTTTTAATTTTGTTTAACCTTAACAGGACCATTACATATATCTTTCAGGCACTTCTTAGTTTTTTTACAAAGTTTAGCCTTAAAAATATAATAAATCCTTGTTAGCTTAAAAATTATAACATTCAAGTTTTAAAAATAGAGCAGTATGTTTTTTAAAACCAAAAGTTAACAGGATACATGTGGAGGAGCTTCCTTAAAATGAAATCTCTATGGTGAATACTTATGAGAAGGAAGATATAAAACTGAGTGTTGAAGTACAGCCATGCATCACTTAATGATGGGATAAGTTCTGAGAAATGTGTTGTTAGGCTATTTCATCATTGTACAAGCATCTTAAGGGTGCACTTACACAAATCTGGATGGTACAGCCTACTATACCTAGGCTATATAGTATAGCCTATTAGTCCCAGGCTGTAAACATGTACAGCATATTGCTGTACTGATACTATACATACTATAGGCAATTGTTAACAATGGTAAATGTTGGTTTATCTAAACATAGAAAAGATGCAGTAAAAATATGTTGTAAAAGATAAAAAATTGTACACCTGTATAGGACACTTAACCATGACTGGAGCTTTGAGGACTGGAAGTTGCCCTGGGTGAATCACTGAGTGAGTCCTGAGTGAATGTGAAGGCCTAGGACATGACTGTATCGTATCATGCTATGACATTACAATGTCACTAGGTGATAGGAATTTTTAGTTCCTTTGTAATCTTATGGGACTACCATGGTCTTCGCAGTCTATCGTTGACATCATTACCTGGCGCATGACTGTAAAGGTCATTTTAATATATCATTTAACGAAATCATTCTTGAGAGAATTGTTTTTCTTGCCACTCTTATCACTTCAATCCCTGCCCCCACTGTGCTACAGTTCAACATTTCAATACGTCTGTTGTAATTTAAATTTTAAAGTTAATGTGTGTTTTGTATGTATTTTATAACTTTTAAAGAAACAACAGTAAACGTTTCTTGTCAGTGTCCTCTTGACTTTAAAAATTATCTTTGTTGGAGAAATGTTTGGTAACCTTTTTACTATGTCTGCTTCTTGGCAAAGCTTTGTTTTTAACAGAATAATATTCTATGCTAAAAGTAATCATTCCTTTTAAGAAGAAAATTACTCAATTGCTAGTGTTTTATTATCTATATTGTCTTTCATTAAACAGAGTTGATCAAGAGCTTAATGGAAAACAAGATGAACCAAAAAGTGAACAGTAAGTTTGGCATCTAGTCCAAACAAGACTGAAGAATGTACTGATGAAGCAATGTTCTTTTTTGCATTTATAATGCATTTATCGGCCCTGATTTTTATGAAACCTGTTACAAAATTGACTTGACTTTTCTCAATGGACTTTTGTATAAGGGACTGTTCACTGCTGTATTGGTTTGCAAATCTCTTGAATTTAGCTCTTTACTAGATAATTATATTGTAATCATTTTATATTTTATATTGCTAAAAGCAGAGAACCACACTTTATATAAAGCAGTTTTTGCATTTGTTTATTGAACGATGCATCATCTTCAGTAAAATATTTATATGCCTAATTGGTAAAGGAAAGAGATAATATATATTTTTATGTCTTGAGCAATATTTTTTAATGTACACCTGTCTTGTAGAAAAATATACAGGTAAATAAGACTATGATCTTGTAAAGTGCATGTTGGGAGTTTTTTGTTTTGTAAATGGTTAAATACATTTCCTAGGTAACTTAAAAAATAAAGTGGCTCATAAGGTGAGGGACAGTTCAACTGGTAGTCATGAATACCCAAAGGTCATGTATACAATCTAGGTAGATTAATATCATCTTAAGCTTTTTTATCACTTAACATATTTTGTTCCTTAATTCAGAAGCACAAATACAAGCGCATTGCACACTTTCCTTTTTATATTCAAAGACAGCTTACAAAGCCAGTTTTAGAACTAGAGAGTTTAAGAGGCTAAGAATTGAGGTATATGTATATATGTATATGCGGGACATTTGATCTTCTGGCCAAAAGTCAAACCTTTATGAAAATCTTTGGTTTGTTCACTAATGTGAAATAAGCTGTGTCCAGGTTATCACTCTTCTGAATTTGTGTGAGTGCAGTGTACTCTTTGGAGAATGTGTTGAGTTATTCACTGTCACTACTTTTCTGTAGAAAACAGGAGCTGCTTTATTAACTGCTCTTAATATGGGCACTTTACCAAAATACTTCCATATCAGTTATTTGAACTTGGTAGATGTTTGACCTAGTCAGATGTGATGTTATTTTCTAAATCTTAAAGCATCATTGTATTATACTGTTCTCGATGACACATTTGATATAGCATATAAACTCCTTGTTTAATTTGATAAATACCTTGACTCTACATTGAAATAAGTTGTACTTATACCCTCAAACAGAATTAAATATACCCTCAAAATCATCCTAAAAGAACAGTTTGGTGCAATATTACATAATATATTTATGCAACTCATATACAGTTGATAAACCTAGTACCCTCCTATTTGAGAGTCGCACCACATTCCAGCCCTTCTTAAAAGGTAACTTGCAAAAGAGTGTCCTGGAAAGCAAAAGGAACTGAATGAAAGCTAAGCTTTTAAGATGTCTTCTTCACTGAAGAAGACACATGTGGCTTTTGCCATTGCCATATTTAGTATAAAATTTCTGTTACAAAAGAGAATTATTCTTTATTTTTCGTCCTCTTCAATCATAAACTTGGCCTGCTAACTAAAGGCCAGTTGTGGGAGATGCTCCTCAACTGCCTTCTGACTCAACGTGGATCCAGCCGCTATAGGCAGATCCCGAACTAACGTCATAGTAAATAGAGGCAAAACCATTATTGCTTGCTCAAGTGTTAGAAACACTTTGTACCGAAAAAGTAAGTTAACAATAACTTAGGCATTCCTTCTCACCTCACCATATAAGGATTATAAATAAAGGATAATACTGAATTTGATTGTAATTAGAGTCTGTATTTGTAGAGCGCTTTAAGTAGCCTTTTAACTAAATCTTCATCTTGCTGAAAATTAGCTGAGCTTTATTAAATGGGTGGTTTTTCTCCACATCAAGTACCCAGTTCTTCACTTTCAACACTTTATTATATTTATTTAGTTATCCTTTTGCAAATGTTGTTCTGAACTACAGATACAACTTGTTACAAAAAAATGATGGTTTTTCTAAATATTATTTTTAAGTAGAATTAGCCTATATTCTATTAGAACATTAAAATTCAGAGGGAAAAGTAATAACACTGGGATATAAGGAAAGGGATATGCTGTGAATCACTGAAGTCAAAGGATACCTGCTCTGACCTACACCTTAATGGACTGGTATAGGGACATGCCCCATAATAAATGTTTCATAATTAGAAGGCTTAAGATCATAACTAGTAGATTAGAAGGGAAGCAGTTATTAAATTTGTGATTTGTAGCTCTGTGACATTTTCTCCCATATCATTCAGTTTTAATTTTCCACTACTGATTGAGGTCAAAGTACTACACAAATATACTATATTCATATTATTTTATCTTTCTGCTGGGGTCACAGATATAATTTAATTTGATGTATCTTTCACTTTTGTTTGTTATAATTGGGCTCTGTGCCTCTTTTTAGTCAAGAGTTTCTCAGATAAAGTAATTTGTGTTCTGCTTCATTATATATGTTCCTAAGTAGGACCAAAGAAAGATGCTATGTTGACCCCAGAGTTAAAGCTTAAAAGTCTAACTTGGGGCCAGGGAGATAATAAAGAAATATGACTCTAAGTAGGGCCTAGTGCAGGTAGTTGGAAAGGAAGATAACAAAACAAGGAACTAAGAAGAAAACTAAAAGGGTAAAATTTCTGTTACCAGAAATGCCACTGAATGTGCCCCTGCTGTGAGAGGTAGCTGTTGGTACCATTTCTTTGTATAGCAAAAAAACCTGCAGGCTATACACAATATATGAAGAGGGAAAGTCTGATAATACCTATAATGAGAATTCATATTTTCTTCTGCTTTGTCTCTTCATATGGAAGCAAGTTTACACAAAGAATCAGCAATTACAGTTCACAAATTAAAGTTTAGGCCTAGATTTTTTCATATTTCATGGCTAATATTATTAATGTAGTCTTCCAAATTAGACATCACTATTTAGTAACTGAATACTGAAACTTGCTGATTGACAAGTATGTTTTAGAAGCTAGAGTTTCTTCAACTGCAATTCCAAAGTTTAAAAAGGTAAGAGATCTGGTTTTTGATAGACTTTGTAAATGACTGTATAATTACTGTTTGGCTGTTTTTATGTGAGTGCTCAGGGAATTTGAAAGTGTTTGATTTCATGCAGGAAGTAGTTTTTTTTTTTTTTAGGCTTTTTTCAACTGATAGATAAATTAGTATTAGGATGTATCAAGTAGAACAGGCCAGTTTCCTGATGAAACTGGTAGTAAGGTTGTATATAACATGACAGGAGCTTCATCTTTCCTTTTCCTGTATTATGTGTGAAAAGTTGCTAACACTGCTCAATCAGAAGGGAGGAGAGGGGATAGGCTGAAAACAGAGGTTGCTACCCCATGTTATTTTGCGCCTATGTTTTTCCTATGATACTTAGACTGTTGAGAAATGGATCACCAATCTCAGAAGGCTGGGATGGGTAGAGGAATTAATACACTTACAGGTTAGACCAACTATTCAGTGAAGAGTTTTAGCTTGTCCTAGAAAACAGGAATTGCGTAATTTACATTGCTGGGAGAGAATCAAGAATTTAGACTTGAGTAGGAAAATCCACAGGTATGGGAAGAGGGAGATTATCTACTCAGTGTTCTAAAGTCAGAAAAATTACTTGGGGAGCTTTTTGCTCCTCTCTCCCTGTCCCAGGATTCTGAGTGAATTAAGACTCAGATCAATGTCAAGTCCCTTAATGTAACTTTCCTTTAAAGTTCTAAATGGTAATTGAAATAAGGTAATGTGTTGAACAGTGAGTAACACTAAAATTTGAACAGATCTGTTACTAGGTTGTAACTGTATATGATAGGTCTATTTAATTATATTTTGAGAACTACTTTAAAAATGCTATGAAAAGTTCACATAAAGCACTTCATAACAAATCAAACTCCAGGTGAAAATCAAGGTTTAATGCTTTCAGGTTAATAAAGAATTTTAGTAAGCTGTTTGCTTCAGATAGATGTCTGATTAAGACAATACAAGAAGACACACTTGATTTTGAAATTTTGTTTCCATGTTCAGTGTGGCTAAGGAGGAACTTGGAAAAGAATATTCACTAGCTACTCCACTGTTTGTATACAGACTGTCTAAAGTTATGCCCCTTACACAGTTTATTTACATACACCTAGTTAGGAAATAGTGATGGTGTTCAGGGCCACTGACTTGCACAAGCCCTTGGACAACAATTGAGTGTATTCAATGCTAACATACTTTGATATGTATTTCAAAAGTTGAGATATTTTGTTTCCTTTGGTTCATATGTGGCCATTTAGACAAAATTAATGTACTGTGATCTTTACTATTCAGATGATGTTGCCTAGTTTAGTGCTTTCATTTCAGTGTGAGAAACTCAGTTCTGATGATGGTGTGTGCAAGATGTTTATGTGATCCCTGTAAGAAATACTAGGGTTGGTCTTGATTCACTAAAGAGATGTAATATTTTATTTTCCTTTGCCTTGTTAGGAATACAGTAACTTGTGTCCTGCTCTGTTGCACATCGTATTTTTGCAACATTAATGGATTTAAATAAATTAATTGAAAAGTTTGTTTTGGTCTTATTTTATCACATTTTTCTATCTTCCATTGTTACTAAATTTGTACAGTTGTCTTGCAAATAATTTTAGACCTTTACTCTTGGTTCTGTTTTATTTTTGTTTTTTTCGAATAAATTCCCAGATTTGATTAAATTTCCTTAAGAGCTATAAATATCTCATTAAATTGAATCTCAAGTGGGATTCTGTAATGAAAAAATGTTTTTAATTTTACTTTTCAATTACAGTTTGCATTCAGCATTTTATATTATGTATTGATAGATAAATTAGCATTAGGATACATCAGGTAAGACAGGCAAGTCTCCTGATGAGATGGGTATAGTTATATGTATATAACGTGACAGTAGCATCTTGTTATATATAACCTTAAATAAACACCTGCTATAATCTTTTCAGTTGTACAACATAGTGATTAGACAATCATCTGTTTTACAAAGTGTACCCCATTAAACATTAAGTGTAATCAGGCTTTATGTTACATAGTTTAGAATTATTTTAATTAGTGGGGAATCCAATGATGAACGCAGTTCAAAAGGTGGCTGAAAGCATGACACAAATGGGAACCTGTTTATAGACCTTGTCAGAGGTTCCATCTAGTAGCACTTGTTTTGCATTTACTCCCTAATCTCTATTCAGTCACATAACAGCAAACAACTGTGCACATTACTGCTGCTTGTATTGATAATATGCAAGATAGTATTTGGGATTATATAAACTCAGAAAAGTATTTGCCTTGTATTAGGAACAAAGATTAAATTCTCCCAAATTAAAATTCTTCATGAATCAAACTAAAAGCTTGCTAGGCTAAATGAAATGCAGCCCTATTTTGAATGGTAAATAAATGCCTGCTATAATCTTTCAGAATTTGACCTCAATTTAGCATTGTAAGGTCTTCAGCATGTTAACCCTGAATCAAAATGTGGCTGCCTTACATTCCCTAATTGTGCACCTTACAGTGGAGATTATTCTTAAAAACTAATTCCCAGCCCTGGCTGGTAGCACAGTGGATAAGGCGCCGGTCTGCAAACCCAAAGGTTGCAGGTTCGATTCCCCAGCCAGGGCACGTAACCAGGTTGCAAGCCAGGTCTCCAGCCAGGTCTGTGGCTGGAGGCAGGTGAAAGGCTACCATACATTGATGTCTCTCTCCCTCTCTGCCTCTCTCCCTTCCCCTCCCTCTAAAAATAATAAAATCTTTTAAAAAATAAAACTAACTCCTTTATGAACGATTTAGGAAACGTGAAGAATTACGCGAAAAGGTTACCAGTCCACAGGTCTCTGGGTCTGGAGAGCTGTGGCCCCAGGTCCCGCCCTTCTCCACAACCACGCCCTCTCGCCAAACCTGCCGGCTCTGGGAGCAGGTGGTGGGCGGGGTCAGCCTGCGCCCTGCCGTGACGCCACTACCGGGTTCTGCGAGTACTTCCGGGTCGTTGGCCAAGTTCGGTGGTTTCCGAGGCTGCGGGCGAGGAGGTTCGGGAAGTGAGTACCCCTTGCTGAGCTCCCCTCCGCGCTGCGCCGTGTTCTGTCTACTCTGAAGCAGCAAGCACCTTCACCACAGGTACCCGCGCTTGTCTCCCGCTCCCGGTGCTGGGGCTGCGGTCGTGTGGGTCTGGGTCTTTCCCGAGGGCTGCATGGAAGGCGAGGCCCTTACCTCCCGGGGCCCCGTGTCGATCCTTTACCGACTTCAGTCCCGGGATGGCCCCGCAGCCCGTACCGGGTAGGCCAGGGAACGGAGCGACCGGAGACAGTTGTGTTTTGTGCGGCAGGCTTGTTCTCTACCGGGTGTCTGCTGAAAGTGGTACCTGGGGGAGGGCCTGCGCCTCAGCCCAGCGCCCCGTTTTCGCCAGGTGAATTTCTTAAAGCATCCAGGGTTTCGGGTGGGGGATGCCAAATATTGGGGGAGCACATTCTTCAAGTGTCTCATTCTTGTGCGTCTTCGCCCGTTTGAAGTCCGCCTTCCAACTTCGTGCGAACTCTGACGAAGGAACGAATTTAACTGGATGGTTTGACCAAGAAGGACCAGGGAGTTTCTTCCAAGTGAGGAGTCCTCTAATTTAATTTTCTAAACTGCACAATGAAAGCTTACTAAATTTGTATGGCTGGTAACACATCTAAAATACTTGAACATTGCACAAGGAATTTTTAAGAACCTGCGATCATTAAAGCAAGTGATTTTTTAAATACTTTTATTTTAGAGAGAGGGGAAGGGAGGAAGAGGAACATCGGTGTGCAAGCGATATATGGATCAGTTGCCTCTCTCACGCCCCCAACTAGGGACCTGGCCTGCAACCCAGCATGTGCCCTGGCTGGGAACTGACCCAGTGATCTTTAGGTTGGCAAGCTGGCACTCAATCTACTGAGCCGCCCCAGCCAGGGCAAAAAAACGTTTTAATAAATGTTTAAATAACAGCTATATTTTACTAATTTTTGAGTTTATGAACATAAAATTATTTTAGCGTCAACATAATGATTCCATGTGGTACAGTATGTATTGGGAGATGATCACCACCATGGTTAAATTTTTTTTTTTGTTGTGATGACTCTTAAGAGCTACTCACTTAGCAACTTTCAGATATGCAATACACTTACTAACTACAATCACCATGCTGCACATCAGTGATTTTCAACTGGTGTGCCGCTAGAATTTATAATACATGCAGTGCCTGACTAGTCAGGGGCAGAGACCTCTTTTCCCTTAGATTGTCAAATAAAAATATGACAATGGCCAGTACAACAATAGCTATCTAGTGTGAATGAATCAAAAGTATACCTATTCTTTTGTCAGATCATCAAAAAACATATTTACTTTGTGTGCCATGACATGCAAAACGTTGAAAACCACTTATATCTGCAGCACATAAAAGTTTGTACCTTTTGACACTATCCCTCATTCCCCACCCACCATCAGTCAGTTCTCTATATCTGAGCTTAGTTTGTTTATTTTGTTTTTTAGATTCTATATATAAGTGAGCTCATACAGTCTTTGTCTGACTTACTTCATTTAGCATAAAGCCCTCAAGGTCCATCTATGTTGTTGCAAATGGCAGGGATTTATTTTTATTTTATGGCTGAAGAGTAAGTATTCCATTGTGTATACTCCAGGACCTCAAATAACATCCTTTGGTTATAATGCCGATGAGGGAAAAAAATGGTGCTGGACTAAGGCACTATATGTGTGGGGTTTACATGTTCTCCCCATGCCTGCATGGGTTTTCCCAGGTGCTCTGGTTCCCCCCCACAGCCCAGAGATGTGCACATTAGATGAACTGGCCTGTCTGCGTTGTCCCAGTCTGAGCACGGGTGTGCGTGAGTGCACACTGTAAGACTTTGTCCACGCATGATGCCACACGGAAGTGAGCAGGTTAGGAAATGATCCGACTTGTTTTTAGTGCTCTTTCTTAAATGTTTATATGGCTCGCATATATTTCAATGTTTAATTTTAGAAATGCTTGGGATCTTCATTTAGAAATGTGATGTTTTTATTACTAGAAATATGCCATTATGTCTATTTATGCCAGTACCATACTGTTTTTATTACTATAGATTTATAATATAGATCAGGAAGCTTGATAAATCCAGCTCTTCTTTTTCAAGAGCATTTTTATAATTTTCTTTCAATTACAGTTAACACACAATAAATAGTATATTAGTTTCAGGTGTACAACATAGTAATTGAGTATTTATGTAACTTACAAAGTGATCACCCCAGTAAGTCAAATACCCACATGACACACTACATAGCTGTTACATTATTCACTATAGTCCCTGTGCTGTACTTTACATCTCCATGACTGTTTTGAAACTAGCGATGTGTACTTTTCACCCAGTCCTCTAACCACCTCCCCCACATCTGACAACTCTCAAGTTTATTTTCTAAGTCTGGTTCTATTTTGTTTGTTCATTTATTATGTTTTATAGGTTTCACATGTAATCATGTGGTATTTGTTTTTCTCTGCCAGACTTACTTCACTTAGCATAATAGTAGGTCCATCCATATTGTCATAAATGTCAAGGTTTCATTCTTTTTTATGGCTGAGTAATATTCCATTGTATGTATGTGCCACATTTGCTTTGCCCGTTTATTTATCAGTGGACACTTAGGTTGTTTCCTTATCTTGGCTATTGTAAATAATGCTGAAATGAACTTAAGGATGCATAAATCTTTTTGAATTGGTGTTTTTGGATTTCTTTGGATAAATACCCAGAAGTATAAATACAATTGATGGGTCATATGATAGGTCTATTTAATTTTTTGAACAGCTTCCATACTGTTTTTCATAGTGGCTACACCAGTTTACTATCCTACTAACAGTACATGAGAATTCCCTTTTCTCCACATCCTCACCAACATTTGTTTGTTGGTTTATTGATATCAGCCATTTTGACAGGTGTGAGATATTTTCTTATGGTTTTAATTTGCATTTCCCTGATGATCAGTGATGTTGGGCATCTGCTGACATGTCTGTTGTCTATTTGCATGTCCTCTTTGGAGAAATAACTTGTTGAGGTCCTCTGCCCATTTTTTAATTGGAATGTTTGGTTTGGGGATGTTAAGTTGTGCAAATTTCTTATATTTGGAAGTATTAATTAACTCCTTATTGGATGTATCATTGGCAAGTATTTTCTCCCGTACAGTCGGTTGTCTTTTTCATTTTGTGCATGGTTTCCTTTGCTGTGCAAAAAAATCTTAGGTTGACATAGTTCAATTAGTTGATTTTTTTCTTTTGTTTCTCTTGACCAAAAAGATATATACAAAAAAGTACACTTTAAGAGTGATGTGAAATAGTTTACTGCCTATGTTTTCTTCTAGGAATTTTATGTTTTCAGGTCTTACATTTGAGTTTTTAATTCATTTTGAGTTTATTCTTATATATGGTATAAGATAGTGATTCAGTTTCATTCTTTTGCACCTATCTGTTTAGTGTTCCTAACACCATTTATTGAAGATTGTCTTTACACCATAATGTTGGGCTGGCCAAAAAGTATGTATGGTTTTTAAAAATAAAAGACATATTTCATTTCCACCAATAACTTTATTGATTTGGATATTTTGAGTATGTCAGCTGTCTTCTGCTTGGTATAACATTGATTGTTCTCAGTTAATGTTGATTTGATCACCGTTAACTTCACCTGGCCTGCCTGACCATGGAGCATCATCCAGCAAGAAATCACCAGCACAAAACTTTGCAAACCACTTTTGACATGTTTGATCCTTCACAGCACCTTCTCCATACACTGCACAAATCTTTTTTTTTTTTTTTTCGTATTTCAGTTGTGTTCTTAAATTTCTTGAAATAATAAAGAATATCCTAAAAATGTTGCATAGTTTCTTCCATCTTCAATATTCAAATGGCTACACAAAAATTCACCCATTTTGGGTTTTTTTAAATGCATGCTGCTATGTATGACTGCTGTCAATACAGTCTAACAGAATTGTTTTGGATGAAGTTAAGGACAGCAATGCACTATAGGGCCATCTTACAGAAAAAGAACAGATGAGCTTATTGGCCAACCCAAAGTGTTCTTGTCTCTCTGTCATAGATTAACTGACCTTATAGGTGTGAGTTCTCTTTCATTTTATTGGTTTATGGGTAGTGATTTTCAACCTTTTTCATCTCATGGCACACACACAGTCTACTAAAATTTTGCAGCGCACCAAAAAATGTATTTTTTGCCAATCTAACAAAAAAAAATAGATGTACTTTTGATTCATTCACATCAGGCAACTGTTGTTGTGTTGGCTGTTGTTATTTTTTTTCATTTGACAATTAAGGGAAAAGAGGTCACTGCCTCTGACTAAATAGTCGGCTATTGCATGTTTTAAAAATTCATGCAGCACACTGATTGAAAATTACTGTTCTAGATGCCTAGTTTACTTCAGTGAACAAAACAGACAAAGCCCCTGCTCTGGGGTAATTTACATTCTATGGGAGAATACAGAAAATAAATATAAAATAGGTACAGTATATATATTTGAAAATGATGGTGCCATCAAAAATCATAACAGGAATAAGGGAATTGTGAAGTTTCAAAGTGGAGGTGGGAATTAATTGGTTTTTAAATATGACAGTTTAGACCTTTTTAAGTACATGCTATAGTTGAAGGAATTTATAGAATCAAGTAGGTATCTGAGGGAACAGTGTTCCAGGTAGAATAGCCTTTACAAGAGTTTACATAGGCTGGAACATGTCTGTCATGGTTGAAGAGCATGGAAGCCAGTGTATCTGGAGAAGGAAGAACAAGGGAGAGATAATAGACAGATTATTGTAAGGACTAGGGAAATGGAAGCCATTGGAAGTTTTGAGCAGAGAATTGGGTTCTAACCTATGTTTTTAAAAATTACCTGGTTGCTGAGTTGGGATTCAAATGTAGGGGCAAACTTAGAAGCAGGGAAACTAGTTAGGAAGCTGTTACAGTAACCCAGGTGACAGCTAATAATGACCCTGATCCATGTGGCTCAGTTGGTTGGACATCATCCTGCTAGGTGAAAGGTCTCCAGTTTGGAGATACTGGATGCATTTGGAGGTGGAGTTTACAGGTTTTGTTAGGGATTGGATGTGGAGAGTTTGAGGGGACAAGAGTAAAGTACTTTAAAGGGTTTTGCCTAAACCCATAAAAGTATGGAGTTAAGTCACCTGAGACAGGGAAGACAAGTAGAGATGTTGAGTAGGCAGTTGGATCCAGGAGTGAGTTCAGGGGAGAGGTCTGTGCTGGTATATGAATCTGGGAATCAGCAGTATTTTAAGCCACAAGACTGAATGTTATCACTAAGGAATGAGCATAGACAGAAAGCAACAGATAACCAAGGATGGTGTCTTCTAACATTAAAAGTCCAGGGAGAAGGTCAACAAGCAAACAGTATTGAGAAGGATAAACCAATCAGTTTAAGAGAACGAACAACTCATAACATGGTGTCCCAGAAGTTAAGCCAAGATCCTAGATCATAGAAGAGGGAATTATCACTGTCAAATACTTAAGTCTGGTGAAGACTGAGATGAGGCTTAGCTTTAGCAATGCCATTGATGTCCATCTTTCAGCTTCATTAGAGTCTGGACACAAAAATCTATGAGGGGTGAGTTTAAGAGCAAATAAGAGAAAAGGAATCAGAGAGTGAGTACAGACTCCCAAAAGTGTTGCTGCAAAGAGGAACAGAGAAATGAGTATATAGTTGGTGAGGGAAGTGGGCTGAGACTTTCTAAGATGGGAGCAGTACCCACATGTTTGCTAATGGGAATGTTCCATCGTGATGGGAAATTTGGTAGCGAGGGAGAAAAGGAATGATTGTATTGTTGGAACAATATCCTTGACTATATAGAGCGGGTAGGATCTGATGCAGAGAGAAGGATAGTATTGAGGTAACAACATGGACAGTGCAACTATTAATGATGGGCAGGTAGGCAAAGTTTATTGGTAGGTAGGTAGAAGTCGTTTTGAGAGTCTGAAAGTTTTCATTCAGTTTTCTCAGTAAAGTAGAAATCTTTGCATTGCACTTAGATACGTTTATAATATTTGATATTAGCATTTTACCATACAGGACCCAAGTTATATATTCAGACTAACAAATACAGAGGTGGGCAAAAGAAGGTTTACATAATTCAAATTAACAATGCAATAATGACAAGAATAACTTCATGGAAAATCTATTACAGTGGATGGAAACAGGATAAGCATATATAAGGTCAACCTCAATTAATGATGTAAATGAGAATAAAGCAGCATAAGGGGAAAGGGAGATAATTCTTTTATATAGGTCGGTCATAGACATTCTTTCTGATGAAGTGATGTTTGAGCAAAGACCTGAACCAAATGAGGGAGTGAACCATGTAAGGTACCTAAGAAGATCATTCAGAGCGAAAAGAACAGCCAGTACAAAAGCTCGAAAGCAAGAACATCTTGCTATACTGAAGAACAGCCAAGGACCAGTCTGGAGCAGACTGAATTAAGAAATAGAAGAAGAAAAGTTCAAAGGGGTAGTTGGGGTGGGAAGAGTGCAGTAGAGAGTGATGTGGTTTGCTTTATGTTTTAGAAGGCTCGGTGTGGCTGCTAAGGGTGGGAGGAAGGGTTAAGCAAGGGCAGAAACAAGGAGACCCCTTACTGGCCTATCACAGTAATCTTAGTGACAGATGATGGTGATGTAGTATTAGCAGTGGGGATGGTAAAACTTGTCAGGGTCTAGCTGTATTTAGAAGGAAGAGCTGAAAGGATTGACTGACAGATTGGTTGCAGAGTGAGAGAGAATTGAACGTTGTCTGTAATGTTTTGGAGCTGTCTTACAGAAAGACCAGAGCTACTGTTGTCTGAGGTGGGCAAACTGAGGGCAGAAAAGGTTTGGAGGGGTAGTATTGGGAATTTGGTTTTGACAGATTTAACTTAAGCCACCTACTTGATAATTGCATCCAGTATCACGTAGGCAATTTTATTATATATAATAATATATAAGAGGAAAAGTAAGGACTAGAAGTACAAATTTGAGAGTCATCAACAGTTAGATAATATTTAAAGCCATAAGCCTGAATGAAGTAACTAAAGGAGACATAAGGAGCCTTATGGTAGTTAGAAGGTGGGCTACTGAAGAGCAACCATCAAAAGAACACTAGAAATATAAAGTAGTAGTGTCCAGTGAAGTGGGAGGGAGAACTGACTGTGAGGTCCAAAAAAAAAGATAAAAGCCTTCGAAGAAGACCCAAATTATCTGATGTATCAAATGCTCACAAGATGTGTAATGTGAAGACTGATAACTGACCATTTTTGTTGGGTTTTACCTGATTGATTGTACCTTCTCCTGTCCATCTCTTAACTGAAAGTGCCATGAGGTCAGGGATCCTTATACCTGACATTCAGGAGAAGCTCAGTAAATATTTGTTAAATCTGTACTTACTACTGCCACTCTGTTGGGAGTCCTCATCCTCATCTCTTTCTAATCTTGCATTCAAGTACATTTTTCACATGACTGCCGATTTGTCTGACCTTTCCTTCCTAGAATGCTTCAACAGTTCTCATTACATGTGCTGTAAAACCCTGCACCTCTCTTGATGGAACACACCTATCCATGCCATCTTTTATGAATTCATCTTCTACCGCTTCCTGTTCTTACATATACCCTAATAATACAGAGCAGTTTATAATGCTTTTCACAAACTGTTCTTTCATCCTTCTATGGCTTTAATCATTCTATTTGTTTTAGCCTTTCCTCCTTTGCTTGGCTAAAGACTAGCTTGATTCTTCAAGCTTTTTTGAACCAGCTCATTCAGTTTATAGTCAGCCTCGAAAGTACACTGTATATCTCAGCCACAAAACTGAATGTTATCACTAAGGAATGAGCATAGACAGAAAGCAACAGATAACATTAAAAGTCCATGAAGAAGAAGGTCAACCAACAAACAATATTGAGAAGGATAAACCAATGCGTTTAAGAGAACGAACAACTCAAAACATAGTGTCCCAGAAGTTAAGCCAAGATCCTTGGTCATAGAAGAGGAAATAATCACTGTCAAATGACTTGGTGAAGACTGAGATGAGGCTTAGCTTTAGCAGTTTAGCTAAATTTAGCTAATACAGTGCTGAGCTAAATCCCAATAGTTCTTACTATTTTGAATTTTACTTTTTATATGTCTGTTACCCTCCCTAGGGTATAACTTTTAGGGTCAGGAGTGTATACTTAACCTTCCTCTCCCTACTGCCTATAACAGTCCTATATCTTCTTGGTAAGTGCTCTATAAATATCAAATTTTAAGAGAACAGGAAAATGAAGGGGAAGACATGCAAATGTGAGCTGAAGGTTGTCTGAATCAGTGACTTGACAGTAAGTAGAATGGTACATAGTAAATTCTAGGCTAGGTCAAGAGGCAAACTTTTGAAAGAAACAATAAAGATGTACAGTTTAAATGTACTATTCATATGTTGTATAAAAATACAAATGCCTATCAAAATAACATAATTAGAAAAATTTAAACTTTGTAATTCTAAAATTAATAATTATGTTTTATATTAAATTTCTAGGACATCAATGCAAGACTGAATAAGAAAAATAAGTTTCTTCCTCCAAGCCATGGCATATCAGTTATACAGAAATACCACTTTGGGAAACAGTCTTCAGGAAAGCCTCGATGAGCTCATACAAGTAAGAGACTTTAAAAATCAACATTTTAATTTAAAGTGGTCTATAATAATTTTTGTTATGTCCCTTATTCCAGACAAAGAAATTAAATACCTTAGACTATTTGGCCCAAAAAATCAGTATTGAGATTAATAATCTCAAATTTCTGTGCATTTATACCATCCTGACAATGGAACATAAAATGTAATGCTGATTGAATGAAGCAGTTGCATACTATATCTGAATTTTCAAAGATTTTTATTAAATGTAAAGATGAGCATATTGAAAAAAAGATTAGCATATTGTTTTTCTCATATGTATAAGAAAAACATATTCTGTGTAGCATTTTTTTTTTTTTTAATCCCTATCCAAGGATACGTCCATTGATTTAGAGAAAGGAAGGTAGGGATAGAGAAACACCAATCACCTGACTCCCACAGGTGCCCCAACAAATTTGAACCCACAACTTACTGGTGTAGGGGATGACCTACACCAGACTGCAAACTGAGCCACCTGTCCAGGGCTCTAGGTAGCTTTAGGATAAATTTGAACAATTTAATAAAGTCTTCTGAGGTTTAAATGAGAATTTTCAATTTTATGAAAAATTTTTATGGGAACCTCTCATCTGAAAACATTAAGTATTTCCATTTGTTTTTATATATAATGAGCTTCAATAACATTTATTAGATTTTTAAAAACTATATTATTGGCTCTCCCTGACCACTGTGGCTTCAGTGGTTTGGGAATTATCCTGTGAAGTGAAAGGTCTCTGGGTTGATTCTCAGTCAGGGCACATGCCCAGGTTGTAGTTTCAGTCCCCAAATAGGGCAGGTAGGAGAGGCAACTGATCAGTGTCTCTTTGTGTCTTTCTCCCTCCCTTTCCCTCTCTCTAAAAATAAATAATAAATTTTAAAATATAGCTATATCATTGGTCTTATGTTTTTTATTTAAAAGGAACTTGGCAGGTCTCCAGCCAGGTCTGTAGCTGGAGGCAGGTGAAAGGCAACTGTACATGGATGTCTCTCTCCCTCTCTGCCTCTCTCCCTTCACCTCTAAAAATAATAAAAATATTTTAAAAAAAGAAAAGGAACTTACTTTCTTCAATTTAACAAATGCCTCATTCCAGATGCTATGAAGGAATGGTAGTCCAAGTTTTGTGAAGGCATTATAACATCATTGCATGTTTTCTTTTCAAAATTACGTTATATCAGAGTAGTGCAAGAAAGTATTGTCAGGCTTTGCTTCTTGTCATTTATGGCAAAAGAAAATAAGGAATGCTAGTTTGGAGACTCTAGGTAGCCTCAGTGAAATTGTTGATGATAATTCATGTGGGGTTTTTTTGTTTGGTTTTTTTTTTTTTTGTCTTTAATGCTCTTCTGATTTATGACCTTTACTTTTCTTCAGTCTCAACAGATCACCCCCCAACTTGCCCTTCAAGTTCTACTTCAGTTTGACAAGGCTATAAACTCAGCATTGGCTCAAAGGGTCAGGAACAGAGTCAATTTCAGGGTAAGGATATCTTCCTAAAATCTAGAAGCCTGCACCAATAGTTGTTATATTTTTTAGGATCCTTACATATTTTTTAGTCATGAAAGGAAGAAGTGGCTCTATCAGAATTCGGAACATGTTTTATAATAATGACATTATACTTTTATTTAGTACTTGATACCATTTATCTTCTTAATGTGAAATAGTTTATTATAGATTTTTTTTTATTCCATTGTTTCACAAATCAGTCTATGTGTGTTTGGCTATCTTCCCTGAGGAATTACTAAGATTTCAAACACCTGAAATATTATCTGCAGGTTTTAAGGTGATAGAGTAATCCATAAGGTTGTGGTTTTCAAACTGCTGCTCAAAACAAAACAAAAAAATCTTTAATTAGAAGAAGAATGTCAATACAGGACAATAATATTATAATCTTAGCAGCTAATACAGTCCTGAGCTAAATCCCAAGATTAAAGTTAATATATCTAGGAAATCCCTGCTTTTGCATAATTGTGGAGAATTAACATACACTGCAATACGTGTTCTTTTAAAAAGTGTTTCCATTTTTAAAAGGGTGTTTACATAAAAATTCAAATGAACTTTCATAATCTCACCACATGGGGGCAGTAGAAATACAAATGCGCAAGTTTTCTTTGTGCTTTCTTAAGATTTCAGATAAGCAATTTGCAGGCTCTTACAGTGCTGAAAATAGTCTGCTGACAAAACTTAACTCTTCCCTTGGCATGTCTATCTAGGGCTTTTTTAAATTGTTAGGATGAAAATTAAGGAAAATCTTAAGCAAGTTAAATATTAAATATTAAGAATTATGTAATTAGTGGCTGAGTCTCAAATTGCCCTGGAGAAAAATGAGGAAAAATGACTTTTCATGTTATGTCTAAATGTTTTGTTTTAAAGGGCTCTCTAAATACATACAGATTCTGTGATAACGTGTGGACTTTTGTATTGAATGATGTTGAATTCAGAGAGGTGACAGAACTTATTAAAGTGGATAAAGTGAAAATTGTAGCCTGTGATGGTAAAAGTAAGTGTTCACTTTATTATTATGAAAGCAAAGTTAACTCAAAATCTTGTTTTTATGAGTCTGTAGAAAATCTTCATCTGAAATTAAGGTGGAAAATGGTCAGTGAGCCACTCCCAGGTAGACATCTGGCTTCTATCTTGGCTAAATTTTGAATTCCAGGTGTCAAACAGGCCTCTATGACACATAGACTAACATTGGATTGAATTTGTGTGGGGCGAAAAATGTTAGCTGCAAATTTGAGATATTTATCAGGCTATTTCACAGCCTGCCTTTTCCTTAAGGAAATGTTTAATTTAGATAATTTAGATAATTTTTTTTTTTAATTTTATTGTTGTTGTATTACATCCATCCCCTTTTGCTCCCCTCTTTTCCCCTCCCCACCCACCCATTCCCCCCAAAGTCAATCCCACCTGTTGTCCATGTCCATGGTTCCTTTATACTAGGTTCTTGTCTAAGCTGCTCTCTATACACTTTATAGTTAAAAAGTCATAATAGTAAATATCCATTCCTCTATATAATATGCCATGCAGGTATATTTTCACAGCAGACCAAGGAGCTTGTTTAGGTCCTTAAATGTTTCAAAAACATATCTTTGCTTTCTGTTCCATTAGTTATTTCATTTTTGCTAACTATATTTTAAATATATACTTAGTTTTACTTTATGATCTGACCCATTTGTGTTTAAAGCAGCTATTCCTGAAATTAAGTAGAGAAGATAGTCACTGTCCCAGAAGGAGAGTTTTGAAAAGCAAGAGGAAAAGAAATATAGAAAGTAATACCCTGCATTTCTCAGGTTATGGGTTGGAGTTTTTTGTTCTACATACTTTGGATTTCAAAAGAAATAATCACTGAAAAAATAAAGAGACAACCAAAGCAGACTGAACAATAACATTGTAACAACATCTGAAGATAACATACCACTTTTAATGCTTATTCTATAACCCAGTCATATTTAGTGATATATGTATGCATGTGTACACATTTGTAAATACATCATTTTCAAACATGTCGTTAACTCTTCTCTTAAACGTCTTTTTTAATGCTGCATTATATCTTCAGCCCTTTTTAAAGAAATAGGCTCTTCCAGATGTCAGAAAGCCTCTGAAACCAAGTGTTACAATGACTTATACCTTTTAGATGGTTAATTAATCCTTTTAAGAACTTTAAAAGCATGAGTTTTTAATATGGTTATCAAACACATTTTGTTTAATATAGCAAAGAACATCAGTCAGATTGTACTAGGGCCCACCCACTCTGATGACTTCTTTTTAACTTAATTGCCTCATTAAGGACTCTCTTCTCCAAATTCTGAGATACTTCACAACATATGACTGTGGGGGCGGGGTTGTAGTAAAGTACCATAACGCAGGCATCAGTTTGCAATTTCAATAGTCAATGGCTTATAATGAAAAACACACACACAAGATAACGTTTCTATATTTCAGATAATGTATACTTTTGTTCCTATTTTTTTTAATAATGTAAGCTAATAACATTCTTGTAACCTTTAGGTTTTTAAGTTTTTATTAGACTGTACATTAATTTATAACTCCTACATCTATCAAAATGAGTTAATGATGTACCCCAGTACTGTTCAGTAAAACTTCAGTACTGATGGAAGTGTTTGTTGTCTGCAATTTCCAATAGCCACATAAGGCTATTTAAGCATTTTGAAATGTGTTAGGGCAACTGAGAAATTTATGTTTTAATTTTTATTTATTTTATTAACTTTAAAATGAATCTGGATAGCTGCATATGGCTAGCCAGTTGCTATCATATTGAACAGCACAGATGTAAAATAGTAGAGGGTCATTTTAAACCATTGGAAACATAGCTAAGAACTAGAAAGTCAGTAAAGAAGGACTCTGAATAAACTTAATATCAAAGACTGAAACATGTATTTTACTTACAGGAACACCTTTCTCGCGGTCTTAGACAGGTTATCAGTTTTTTCCAACTTAAGTGGATAAAAAGGAACCGATCACCCTAATCTATTGCTATGCTTCTGAGGAGCTTGCCCTACTTACAACACATTATAGTAATCTTCAAAGAAAAAATTGCTGAGTATTCCAGAGAAGCTTAGATTATGTACTGTGTTCTCCATGTTACTAGAAAAGAATACAATCTTATAAATTTTCTTTCTAAAATTAAAATATAAATGGTTAGGTAATTAAGAAAACACCATTCCTTAGTAATCAGATATACATGGTACTACTATAAAATAAGCTCATTTTTCCTAAAAGTCAGCTTTCTGAAATAAAGTTCTTGATAGAATAGCAGAGAAAAAGTGATAGTGGCTATAATTTTGGTCTGTTTCTTACCAGGAATTAAATACAATTCTGTTCTGATTATATGTTACTGCCTTTGTGGCTTAAAATTTTGGGACAGTAGAGAACATGAAAAAAATATATGGTGGTTAGCAGTTATATAAACCAAATGTAGTATAACTTGGGTTTTATCTCCAGCATAATATGGAGAACTAAGCATCGTGGGTTTCACCTCTACCTTAAAAGGAAAGTCCTCAAGGTATTTCCATGGTTAGCTTCCCTCTTCTTCTCCACCCCTCAAACCATCGCCACCTTTAGAGCCTGTTTTAAGATGTTATTAAAATAATTAAATTGTTCCTTAAATTTACTTTTTTTCCCCCTCTCTTTCCTAGATACTGGCTCCAATACTACAGAATGAATAGAAAAATGGCGTTTTTTAGGCCGTCTTCTGTTACTATTCATCACTTTTTAAAAAGAAGCATAGAAAAGACTTTTTTATTTATTCTAGCATTACAGAATTGACTACGCTGTGCTATATATACTCAGAGAATCCAGCAGAAAGAAGATTATAACTCTATAGCCTCTCACATTACCTTGATTATACAACATGAACAGAACTTTTTTTTAATGACAAATCAAACGTCGTTGCCTTCCTAATAACTCTCTAATAAACTCATTTTAAAACTCAACGTGGAGCTACTCAATGGTAGAGCTATTAAGCTAGCAATATGAGAATATTATATAAGCATTTTGAAAGAGCATCATGTTCCTTACAAAGGAAATTAGAAAATGTATTATTCGTTTCAGTTAAGTCAGGTTCGTTTCATTGGTTCTAACAGATGATAAAAGCATCAGCAGAAGCAAAACCAAATTCTGGACTGAAATTTTACTTAGAGAATCCCTTTTTTAAAAGTACACAACTGCTCTGGCTGGTGTTGCCCAGTGAATTGAGCCCTGGCATGGGAACTGAAGAGTTGCTGTTTTGGTTCCTGGTCAGGGCACATGCCTGGGTTTTGGGCCAAGTCCCTAGTTAGGGGCACTCGAGAGGCAACTGAACAATGATTCTCTACCTCTCTCCCTCCTTTCCCCCTCTCTAAAAATAAATAAGACCTAAAAGTAAATAAAAAATAAAAGTAGAAACCAGATAATTATCAGTGTAAAAAACATACAAGTACCACTGAATGAGAAAAAGTTTAACAATCTTTAGACTGCTTCCATAGCCAAAACAAAATAAACTATTTCCAAACCTAGTCTCCATATGACCTGTAAATTGTTTCTTAAACTTGCCATGTGATTAAGTTTTTAATATTTTTAAGTGATTGACATTTTGCCAGTTACTAGACAATAAGTGTTATTAAATGTATGCCGTACCTTACAGACTTGACGGGAAAGTTTCCCTTGTTTGCCAGTCTCGGAATATATAATGAAGAATGCAGCATTTCTGAAATATCAGGGAAAACGTCAGGCACAATATAGCTAAGCTACAGCTTTAGCAGCTGACTACAGGTGTATCAGGATCAACGTTTTAATAAGGACCTGGCCCTATTTAGTAATTACAGTAGGTTCTTGGCAGCCCCCATCCTGTTGTTAGCCCACTTCAACCTTACTTTGGTGTGCTGGGCTACCACACACACAGAAAGTCACTTCTGCTGAGCAGTAACAGCTGGCAGCAATCTTAACAAAACAGCTTCATAAACCTATTAAAATGCTAGTTTTTTATATTAGACATCGTTCCCCTCTTTTCAGTTGTGGAAGCATGTTATGTAATTGGTGTTTTTTAACAGCCAATGCTCAAATACCATTTAGCAGCACAGAAATGAACTTTTTGTCAGATAATCCACATTTGGGTGAGATCAAGGGTCATATATCTTACATATATTCTGGATAATCTTCACAACAACCCTGAAAGGACTGTTCCCTTTTTACAGATTTAGAAATAGAAAGTTTACCTAAATTACGAAATGTTGTAATTACATAATTAGGATTTAATTGCAATTAGTCAAAATCAAAGTTTTGTAAGTTTATCATGGTTAGGAGACAGGTATATTGATAGTAAATTTACAGTGATTATAGAAATTTTTATTAAGGAATGAGGTTGGTTAAAACTTTTTTCTTGTTATTAATCACTGAGCTCTTACGTAGGGCTGGAGTTGTATACCTACCCTTTTGAGAATTTAAAATTCTGTAAATGCACAGTGGATAAGGCGCCGGCCTGCGAACCCAACAGTCGCAGGTTCGATTCCCCAGCCAGGGCACATAACCAGGTTGCAAACCAGGTCTCCAGTCAGGTCTGTGGCTGGAGGCAGGTGAAAGGCAACCATACATTGATGTCTCTTTCCCTCTCTGCCTCTCTCCCTTCCTCTCTTTCTAAAAATAGTGAAATAAAATCTTTATATATATATATATATATATATATATATATATATATATATATAATTTAAAAAAAAATTCTGTAAATGGATTTTTCAACTGGAAAAGCAACACATTGACCCTGGGTGAGGAGTTTGTTGTAAGATACGGTTACCTGGCTTGACCTCAAGTCAAATCTGAGTTTCTTTTCCGTGTTTGGCTATGCAGTTTCCTACATTTTTCATGCCCTTCCCTTTCAGAATCAGAATCTCCACCCATGCTTCAAAACAAACCCAACTTTTAAGTGTCATGCACGTTGATCTTTTTCCTGATGACTTCATACAAAGAAATCATATATGAAAAACAACAAAGGGAGGAAGAACTGGCATCAGTCAGTCCTAGTACTCACTCGGGTATTCATCCAGACAGCTGGCATATAATAGATTCCTAGGGTTTACACTGTATTCCCTCAGACAAAACCAGTTCTCAGGTTAGCCATCATACCCACCTCTGTTTTGGCGGCGGGTAGTACAGAAGTCAGAACCTGACATTTCCTCCGGTCAGTTCAAATTAATTGTATACACATCCCATGGTGGACATTTACATTGTGGTATAGGTGTTCTAATCTCCCTGCGGTGGTTCTCAGGTGGTACTCGGGCTTGACTAGGGGCGCAGCACAACACCATGTTGTGCTCTCCCACCCTACCACAGGCTAAGAGTAAAAGCTGGGCTTTTGGTAATGAGTCAGACCCCTCCACAGCCATTACGAAATGCTATTTCAACACCTGAATAGTGGACAAAGACTAGCCTCTGGGTTCAATGCTTAGACTGGTCAGTTAGGCTTGTTTATTGTGAACTACCTTCAGCTAATTTTATTTCTTTATAGACAATCTGTCCTAAGGTATATTATCATCACTTAAGAGTGGGTCATTATTTAATTGCTACTAATAGTAAAATTTTGAAGTTTAAAAATATATTTAAATATATAATTTCAACTAGGAAAGCAATTTGTAGCATAGTTACGAAATTTGGACTTAATAAAAAGTTCACGGTAAGTGCAAATAGAGAAGAATTTGTAGCCTTTGCTTTGTCAATCCATTCTAAAAATGCACTCTTAATTTGGTGAAAGTTCAGCTAATTTTCATATGCTGTAATAATAGAATCTTCTATTTTTCTAGTGCGTAGGTAGATTTCGCATGGGGTGTGGAGCAAGGCATTTTACAATGAGGTACAGGAACTTGGGAACATGCCACAAAGGATTTAAAGGGCATTTTGCAAAAAGACTATCAGCAGTATTCTCTCTTGAAAGTCCTCTTTATTCTGTGAACTTCCTAAAGTTCTGTTACAAGAGAAATTGGCTTCAAATCTTGTTGTTTTGCCCTTGGGTAGAGAACTGAAATTGTTTTCTCCATTTCTGGAGGTGCATGGACAGTGCTAACTCTCTGACTGATTTAAGGACTGAACCACATGCTCTATGATTTTCCCCTCAATATGAACCACAGAAGACCCCAAATAGCCAGGGCAATCTTGGAAGAAAAAAAAAAAGAGAGAGAAAGCAGAACCATCATGTTTCCTAATTTCAAACTATATACAAAGCTATAATAATCAAAACTATCATATTGGCATAAAAACAGACACAGACCAAGGGAATAGAATAGAGCCCAGAAATAAGCCCATACATATATGGTCAATTAATTTATGACAATTTATAACAAAGGAGCCAGGGGATGTAGCGGGGAAAGGATAGTCTTTTCAATAAAAGTGTTCTGGAAACTGGACAGCCGTATTGCTGAATGAAACTGGATCACTATCTTATACCATACACAAAATTAATTCAAATTGTATTGAATATAAGACCTGAAACTATAAAGCTCCTCAAAGAAAATGGGGTACGCTTATTCACATCAGACTTGGAAATGCTTTTTAACTTGACAACAAAAACAAAAATAAACAAGTGAGACTACATCAAACTAAAAAGCTGCACAGCAAAGGGAACAAAATGAAAAGGTAACCTATGGAATGGGAGAGTATATACAAGTCATATCTGATAAGAGGTTAATAGTACAAAATCTAAAGAATCATATAGCATATGTGTATATACAACTCAGTAGCAAAAATAAAAACATTCACAGAGGATCTGAATTGACAATTTTCCAAAGATGATATAAATGACCAACAGGTTAGAATGGCTGTTATCAAAATAAGTCTTGGTGGTGATGTGTAGGAAAAGGGAGCCTTGTACACTATTGTGGGAATGTAAATTAGTGCAGCAACTATGGAACACAGTATGGATATTCCTCAAAAAGTTAAAAATAGAACTACCATATGATCCAGCAATTTCACTTTGGATATACATGCAAAAGAACTGAAAACAGAGACTCAAAGAAATATCTGTACACCCATATTCATAGCAGCATTATTCACAACAACCAAAAGGTGAGAGCAACACAAGTATCTGTTGATGAATGCATGGATAAACACAATGTTATATATACATACAATGGAATATCATTTAGCCTTCAGAAAAACTCTGGCACATGTTACAACATAGATGAACCTTGAAGACTTTAAAAAGCCAGTGAAAAAAGGCAAATATTGTATGGTTTCACTTATGTAAGGTACCTAGAGCAGTTCAAGTTTTAAAGAAAACGGAGAGACGGGAGGATGGGAGGATGGAAGAGTTGTTTAATGTGTATACAGTTTTGGTTTTGCAAGATGAAAAGAATCTGGAGATTGGTGGCCCAGCAATGTGAATGAACTATGCACTTAGAAATGATTAAGGTGGTAAATTTTATGTTATTTTACCACCTTTTCCTTAACCTCTAAAAAGGCAATTCTGAGGGGGAAGTTTCTCCTCGATGCCTATCCCAGATCTGTCTGCTCTCCTCAACCCCCACCAGCTGTGAAACACTTTCTTCACCCTCCATGTCCCATGTCTCCAACCTTCTCTGAACTCCTGTGCCACCCTGCTGAGCATTGCATTATCTGCCTGTCTTGACACTGTAGAACCCTTGATAAAAAGCATATGTCTTCACATGTTTGGGAGGCCTCTATTGTGCTTACCTTAAAGGAGGTGTATCAATCAGTGTACAATTAGAAAAACAGAAATCACACTAAATATCTCAAACAGAAGGAATTTAATGAAAGGTAAGTATATCTAAAGAATAGTCATTAAGGAAGCAGCTAACATCCCTACTGCTGGAGGGAGCAGCAAGGAAAACTGAGTGACCAGTCACTGTGCCACTGAGGTTGCCACTGTGGAACCCAAGTGGCCTACCACCCAGCTACAGCTGCCACCATGCTGTTGTCCATGCTGGTGTTGCCATTCTAGCTTTCACTGTCCCTACTGTTGTCACTGCCATTGCTTGTGACACTACCAGAAGTTGTGAGGGGAAAATGGTATCTCCCTCTCACCTCCCAATTTCCCAGCAGTGCTTCTCAAAGGTAGACCTGAATAGAATCCAGCTGCAGAGAGTCTGGGAAATGTAACCTGTGGATTCCCCACCCCACCCCTCACCCCTGCCAGAGCAGTGAAGGGAGAAATAATATGGAGCTGAAAGAACAGTCCATATCCATACCCTCCTTGACTCCTCTTCAAATACATGCCTCCTTTTGCTCATCTTGATATTTACAAATGACAGCAATCCGCCCCTCAAAAGACACAGAGTCCCACCAGTTACTACAACTATCTGGATGATGTTCATTTCTCTTCTACTATCTCACCTGCGCCCCTTAGAAGGAGAAGTTTCTTAGAAGTGGTGGACCTTGAGTAGTAACAGAAATTAGCAATGATCACTGGCTGCTAAAGCAATCAGGAGGAAAGGTTATGAGATATTTATAATCAGTCTGATGATTCCCAAACCCTGCAATTTAATTCCAACATAAAAAAAAAAAATGAGAAACTACTTCCTGATGTGATAACAATATGAAATACATAATACCAACTATAAATTTGATTAACAAAAAATTCAAACCTGAATTTGATCAAGCTTCTAAATAAAACTAACAGTTTACGAGAAATATCGGGACAAAGAAATACATTAAATGACACTATTAGGGTCCTATCAACAGAATCCCAAGCATGGTAAGCTATAAAGGAAAGAGACCTAGCTTATTCAACAAATAATCTGCAATGCCAAAACAAAGGTGAAGGGAGAACCTATAATGAAAAGAAATTTGAGAGTTTTATCAACCCAATAGGTACTGATTCAGATAACCAAACTATAAAATAATTATGACATGGCACAGTGAGGGAAATTAAAAACTGGTTTGTTACAGGATTATGGAATTTTAGGAATGATATAGTTGGTTGTGTTTAAAAAATACTCATTGCCTACTTTGAAAGATATGAAAGAACTAATGAATGAAATAATATGACATTTTGGATTTACTTCAAAATAGCCTGGTTTGGTTAGGAAAGTTAATGAAAGTATAGCTTCAAAAAGACTGGTCAGCTGTTGGTAACTGAAACTTGATGGATACATGGAAGTTTCATTATGACATTCTCTCTCTCTCTTTGTGTGATTGAAGAGTTCTGTATTAAAGATTTCTTTTTAAAATATCTTCCACAGCCCTGGCCAGGTAGGTAGAGCATTGTCCCGATACCCCAAGGCTGTTGGTTTGATCCCTGGGCAGGACACATATAAGAAATAACCAATGAATGCATAAAAGGTAGAACAACAAAATCTCTCTCTCTCTCCCCCTCCCTCCCTCCCTTTCTCTCTCCACTCCTTTCCTTCTTTCTCTAAAATAAATAAAGATTAAAAATAAAATAAAGATAACTTCTATAGCCCCTCGTTGCTTATAATAAAGTCCAAACTCCTTGAGAGCAGCAAAACACCAGGTTTTCTGACACCTGGTCATCTTCTAGCCTCTTCACCTACCCTCCTCACAAGAAGCTACATTCAGTTGCCTGAACATACCCCAAATTGCCATACATTTAGTAATCCATATATTTAGTAATCCCATTTGCTTGTCTGAAAACCCTTTGTAACTTTGACTATTTGTAAACTCCATAATTCAGTTCAAATATCACTGTTTTCCTTAAACTATTGATAGACTCCTTGAAACAAAACTACTCCCTCACTTCAAAGCAGTCCCAACACATCATGGACACGACACTTCAATATAGCCCTATATTATCCGATCACTACTCTTCCCCTCCCACCTGACCCAGGGGAAATTCCATGGTCTACCATTAGGATCAGTCCCTTGCATACACACCCTCCACTCCTGTTGCCCTTGCTCATACTTGATTGGATAAAACACAAACCTGGGTAGATCCTCTGCCTACACTATGCTTGTGTTCTTGCAGCTGAATGTGGATACGTGGCTGATTATTTCTTAAACTCACTTTCCCTACTACCAATGGGTACTTCATGCTGCCTGGCATATTCTTTTTTCTTGGTCTAGCTTCCATTCCAGTTTCCAATCTGAAACAATTATTTTGTACCTTCTTCTTTTCCAGACTTCCAATATCTCCTCCCCCATCCTCATCTCATAAAATCACCTTGCTCTTTCACTAAACAAAATAAAAGAATGTCCAGGGTTTCCAATTTGCTAATAAACATATGAAACTATTTGGCATCAATAGTCCTCAGGGAAATGCAAATTAAAACCATTCAGCATAAAAGTTAAAATGACAAAGTAATATTAGCAAGGAAGTAGAGTAAATGGAACTCCCACACCTTGCTAGTGGGAGTTAAATTGGTAGATCAGGGGAAACTGTATGACAGCATTCATCAAAAGTAAACATATGTACACCTCACAGTCCCACAATTTCACTTCTGGATACCTAACTGTACCATATACATATGCTCTTTATGATACATGTTCAAGAAGGTTCATAGGCACACAATTCATACTGGGCAAAAGCTATCATCAATACAATGAATAAAATATGTTCATACAATTGAATATGACACAGCAGAGAGAATCGTTGAACTACTGCACGCAGCAACATTGATGACACTCATAATGTTGAGTTTAAGGAGCCATAAACAAGAGACTACATAGTATTTGACAAGGAGCAAATTCTGACATGTAAATTAAATTACAGCGGACTGGAAAGTAGAAGGTAGAGTCAAATTGACAGCTGCAAGCCAAAACCCAACAAGACCGCTTACATTCCTGAACGGAGGTTGAAACTTTGAACTAACCTCCAGGTGGCTATTTCTGTCACTATCTAGAGGGACTAACTGACCACCAGAGTCCACCCCACGAACTTTCGGACTGTTGCTCACGACCAATTCAAACCAAGGCAGTAAGTCTGTGAAAGTGGGTTTTTAGGCAAAGATCAGGAGTTTGGTTTCACACATACAAAAATGGAGATACCATACATCTTCCTCGAGGTCAATGCACCTATCCCAGAGCTAGCCCTGACTTCACCTTCTCCTGACCATTTTATCTACAGTCATTGTGAAGCTTACAAAGCAACTTACAACTTTCTTCCCCAAACTCAATCAAGTTGTGGGGGTTTTTTGTTGGTTTTTTGGGGGGGGCAGGAGGGGGTGTTTTTTTATGTGCCCAGGCATGGAACAGCTCTGGTCACTGACACAGACATCAAGCTAGGATGAACTAAAGACTGAGCGTGTCTGCTTTGCTCCCAACAGATGTAAAAGTAACACCACCAATCAGGTGTCTCCTTGCCCACTGCCGGGGGTTTCAATTAAGTTGGGTTTTTGTTTTTGTTTCTTAAGATTTATTTATTTTTAGAGAGAAGGGGAAGGAAAAAGAAACGGAGAGAAACATCAATGTGTGGTTGACCCTTGTGGGCTCCCATGTGGGGACCTAGCCCGCAACCTGGGCATGTGCCCTGACTGGGAATTGAACCAGCAACCCTTTCTTTTGCAGGCCTGCACTCAATCCACTGAGCCACACCACTGAGTCACACCACCCAGGGCTCAATCAAGTTCTTATCTCTACACTCTATAAAAACTGATCTTATCAAAGTCACCTCACATTGTAAAATTCAATAGTTACTTCTTTATCCCGTTACTGACCCAAAAATGGGCATGCCCACCTGATGCACAACCAAGGCATACACTGAACATCCAGGTTTGCAACAGAGACCGTTTTTATTTGTCGAACGCTGTAGCTTAAAACCCGAAGTCCCCAATGGCTTTTAATCAAGGATTTTTAATAGCAGAGACTGATGTTAGGGGTTAGGGCAAACAGGCTGACATGCAGAAGTGCTGGCCATGCAGGATTTGATTGGAGCTTCAGAACTTGGCTATTTACGGTAAGATGATGAAGGGCTTTGGCATCGGATCTTCCTGGACAACAGGCCCTGCCTTCTGGAAGGATTCCAGGGTTCGAGTTCCGGTTAAGTCTTGGTCCTTTAGTTTTCCAGTAGGGAGCAGTTATGCCAATTTGGTTCTGGGTGCAGCAGGAGATCTAAGTTCTCTGAATATGCAAATACGCTTCCACTGCATACATGGTTGTGGTCTATCCCTGAAAGACAACTCAGTATCTTATTAGAAACAAGATAGGATGGGTTTGAGCTCCTTCTGGGGTTATACTCATCTTAAGGGATTTTCAGCAGCTTTAGATACAGTCAACTCCCTCCTCCCTGAAACTCTTTCTCATCTAAGCTTCCGGAGAAGACCACATGCCTGATTTTCCTGCAACGGCACTAGCTGCTCCTTCCCAAATTTCTTTTGCTACTTCTCCCTTACCTCTGTAACTTCTGCTTTTCGGAGAGCCCCAGAAATTGCTTGGGGGCCTCTTCTATATATATTCATTCCTTGGGAATTCTCCAGGTTTGTGGCTTTACACAATCTATAACCTAGTGAACACCAGATAACATCTCCGGTTCTCTCCTGAACTTGGGTTCCTGTCACATTTGTCTCCTCCGCCTCTCCACTGCTCATATGCCTAATAGGCATCTCCGTTTTCATATGTTCGGAATTACACTCTTGATCTTTCCCCAAAACCCATTTTCACAGGTTTCCTGTCTTGGTCAATGGTAACTATCCTTCCAACTGACCATCAGGATAAAACCTTTGGAGTCATTCTTGACTCCTCCAGTTCTCTTATGAACAAATAAGCTTAATCTGTCAGCAAATCCTCAAATTGAACCTTCAAAATATTTCCAGCCCTGGCTGGTATGGCTCAGTGGATTGAGCACTGGCCTGTGAACCAAAAAAATAGGTAACTGGTTCAATTCCCAGTCAGGGCACATGCCTGGGCTGTGTGTCAGGTCCCCAGTGTGGGGTGTGAGAGGCAACTGATCAAGGTATTTCTCACACACTGATGTTTTTTTCACTTTCTTTCTCCCTTCCTTCCCCTCTCTCTAAAAGTAAATAAATAATCTTTAGGAAAAATTTGTTTTCCAGAATCCAACCACTTTCTATTGCTGCTACACTGGCCCACACCACCAGGGCTAGTGCCAAGATTATTGCCATAGCCTCTTAACCGATCACTCTGTTTCCACCCTCACTTCCCAGTCTGTTCTCAATGCAGCATTAAAATGTTAATCAGATCATGCCAATCCCCTGCTCAAAAACTTCGAGTGGCTTATGTCGCTCAAAGATGAGGAAGTCCATGTAATGGTGTTACTGAGCAAAGTAGGGTTTGTTCATGTGGCACCTTGGTACAAGATCCAACAATTAGTGTTGAGAAAAACAGGTCTTTATTTACAATATTCCAACAGGGCATGTGGGGGCTGAGAGCATTCCTGCTCAGAGCCCTGTTCTCTCCTGAGACCCAGCACTTCCCTTGCTCCCCAAAAGTCTGTAAGCCTAAAACATGCCCAGAAATTCCCCATCCCTTATCTGTCAGCTCTCTCCTTTAGGATCTGGGGTACGATGTCATCAGCCTCCATATAATAGTCCAGGAAAGCATGTGTTGTGTTACTCTGAATCGTGGTGAAGTCCAGGAGAGGCACAAGTCCTGAGAGTGTCCTCTCTACACGTTCAGAGCTCCCAGAGTCCAGATAGATTCCAGGTGTGCAAGGCGCAATCCCTTGTGGTGGAGTCAGCTGGAGCGGCACGAGCAAAGCAGCAGCATGTCTGCTTTCTTACTAGGCATAGGCTGCGTGGCCCCCTTTCCTTCCTTCAGACAAGATAGCTTCCTCTACCTCCTTTCAAACTGCATGGCTCTTCCCCACCCAAATGGCTGCCACCTTATTTTAAACTCTGACCATGGCCTGTGACACAGTGGGTAGGGTGACCAATCGCAGCCACCCACAAAATTTCATGCAGGACCCATAAGAACTTTCATCACCATTCTATGGTCAAAACCCCTCCCATCTCCTTGGTGCCCTGGAAGGACCATTGCCATTTGCATACCTGAGAAACTAGCCACCCGCCATAGCTATACAAAGTACCTAAGAAGCTGCACTGTCCCCTTCCCCCATCCCCCAAACCACAGGCTGTGAGGAATGTGGGCATGGTCTCCTTCCACCCTGAAACCACGGGTTGCAAGGGCCTCCCCTGTACTCTTCTACACCCCCTCCTTTACTCTGCTGCATTGACACTTGCTTCCCCACTGCTCCTCACACTTGGCCGATATGCTTCTATTCATGGTCTTGCCACATCTCTCCTCTTGGCCTAGAATGCTTACCCAACTGATCCTGATGGATGATTCTTTCATCTCCTTTAGGTCTTTACTCAAATGTCACAAGTCCATTAACAGCCTCCATGACCGCACTATTTAGAATTTTAAGTATCCTCTCTTTCCATCCCATTCTCCTAAGATCTCTAGCAGTTCCTTCAGTTTCTCTCCAGCACCTTATTCTAGTACACATATACTCTGTATTACTTGTTTATAGTCAGTTTCAAGCTAGAATGTGAGCATGAGTGTGGGAATTTTTGTCTGTTTTATTGATTGCTATATATCCACATGGTCAAAAGCAATATCTGGTCATTAGTAAGAGCTTAGTTAATATTTATGGAATGAATAAATGAGTTATTTTATTAATAATAATAAATGTTGTCATACACTCAAGCTGCATAGGGACAGGAGCCATGTTTTAATCACCTTTGTAATAAATTTCTCACTAAATGTAAGAAAAATCTTTAGTTCAGCTAAGGTACTTAAGATAGACAATGTATTGAATGGCTCTTTTTATTTTACTACAAATATGTGATCACTTCAAGTAAGTTATTTCATCTGTTCCCAAACAAGATTATCAACTGGCTTTTCTTCCTTTCTTAAGACAATTTCACTCAATCAAGAAAAAAAAAAAAGATTATAGGCCAAGAGTACATCAAAATAGTTATTAAAACAATGCTTATCAATAGTCCACAAATCAAAATAAAAGAGATAATTCAAACCCTGGCAGGTAAAACAAGCACAGTTGCTCGATTCATTTACAAGATTTTCCCTTTCCAGAGAAAGTTAAAGAAACAAATGTGACTCAGAGGGAAGAAAACTATCAACAAATGTATTCGTTTAATTGTATGACTTCTAAAATAAACAACACAAATGAGGGGGAAATTTGACCCTTCTGATAATGAAGACCTTATTAAATAAAAACTGCTTCCTATTCATTTGAATGTATTTCTAGAAAAAATGTCAAGTTCCTTGGGAAATTCCAGCAACTTGTTCCCCCAAAATGACAAATTCACACTTTAGTTTATTTATATAAAAATGATCATTTCCCATGAAAATTTATAAAGGAAGTTGACTCTGAGGCCAGAGACCTGAGTTCTTTTCTCGGAACAGGTGCATTCAGGAAAGCTTCTCCACCCCCTTCCCACGACTGGGGTCATGGTAGCAGTCGAGAGGCCCATGACCCCAGTGCAGGAACCAGGCATGACAGGGGCTCAGCGGCTGGCTGAGCGTGACTGTTCATCTCCATGCCCCTCCCCCTTCCTCCCAAGCAAGGGGACAAAGACTCAATATTAGGATGCAGGTAAGCTGGGTGGTGACAATGCCTATTATCGAAGGAGTCCAACCTTACAAAAAGCAGTCACTAAATTATAAATGGAAAATTCACTGTGTCAGACACACAGCTATGTTCAGAGTACATAGGTTACAGGGAAAGTTGATTATGAGAGCAAAACTTGATTGAAACCATAACCAGAAAAAAGCATATCATGACATATCAATGGGAACACCATTCAAATTACACAAATTAAGGCCTAAATGTGAAATAACCAGACTTCCTAGGTTAGTTGAACACTCTTAGTTTATTCTTGCTTTCCAACATAATTTTAATAGGGCAGCCATCCTCCCTCTCCCTTTAAATGTGTTCCAGTTTGGACAATAAATTCCGTGGTGACCTTCCCTAAAATAGCTGTTATCTTTGTTATGAACATTAAGCTTTGGCTGTGAAGCTGGCAGAATTAGGGCTGTTAATTTTCCCGTAAGGATTCAGCAGCCAAATTGGTTAAATCACCCTGCCTGCTTCCATACAGAACAAGTCGGGGATCTGGCACTGCAGACAACAGGAGGAAGGCTTTCAATAATGAAAGCATCAGCTCCGTTTCTCTCTATTCTTTTGAATTTGCTATTTACACAGCCTGCCATGACCATTTGGGAATAATGGGGAGTGTTTTGCCAGCCCTCAGGGATTTTAAACATCACCAATAGGAATGAAAAGAAGTCTCACACTTTTGTTTTATTCCTGGCTTTATTTTAAAATAGTACAAAAGAGAAAGGCCCTCTTTCCATCAAACTCCCTCTCCCCACTACCAAGCCTAGAATGATTAGGAGTAGCTTCTCCACAGAATAGAGAAGCTAGACACCAACCATTCAACTAAAATCCAGGGGCCCCTGCCATATAATTCCCTCTTGACTCTCTCAAATAACTTGTTCTTATGCTCAGTCTGGGAGAAAGTTAGTGGAAGGGGCTATAGGAAATGAGGTGAGATAAGTCAGGGTTCACCCAGGGCAGTAATTTGCAATGCAGCCGATCTACTTACCCCCACTCCAAAAAACAGCCCCTTTCCCCTGAGGGATGCTGTGGATTCCAGCAAACCTGGGCTCCCACCCCACACGGCCCTAGCCCATTCTGGGCATGTTTGCACATGTCTTTGCCCCACAGGTAGCAACACTTTTGGTGTATCTCAGAGTTCAGTCCTGTAGATGGCCTTATAACGTAAGTATTCTTCCAAGCACTGAAGAACATTATCATCCACCTTTGGGTCAAATTTGTTGGCCAATAGATGATGGTTCTGAAGAATCCAATGAAGGTCCCCAGCCCCATAAATACAGATAGTTCGCCGGTGAATTCCAGAGCAAGGTGAATAAGGTGCCCCCATACTGATGTTTCCTTCATGGTTCTGCCACTTTACCAGCCTGGCAATGGAAGCCATGTCCGACATGTGAAACTTGGGGTGGTAGGGGACAGAGCCAGGCATCCATGGTGCACGCTGAAGGGTGGCCCAGAGGTGTTCATCGGGGCTATAGGTATCTTTTACCCATTCAATCAGTTGTTGGGATTTGGGGTTCTCTAAGACCTGCTGGACAAAGCCTCGAGAAGCCACAATGTAGGCATTGCCCGTGAACATAGGTAAATTACCAGGGGGAGGGTCCTTCATCTTGCTGGTTCTATATATTGTGTCTTTCACCTCATAGTGGTATGTCCAGCGAGACTTTTTGACCTCACTAGGTATCTCTGACTCCATACTGTTCTTTCCATTCAACATCTTGAGGGCCAGGACCATCTCGGCATTGGTCTTTATAGGAAAGTCTGTTCCACATGTATTTAGCAAGTATTTCCATGGCACCGAGCTCTGAAGCAAGTCCTCCATACAGTTCAGGTCAGCCTGCACCCTGGACCAGGAGGCATAAACCACCCGAACCAACTTACTGGCCATGAAGACATTTGGGAAGCATGAAATAATTGCCTTGACTGCCTCTTTGAAAGTTTCTGGGGACTTCTCATCCACATGAACACAATATATGTTCTGAGGGGCATACACAGCTCTCAACAGCCTTTCAAAGTTTTCAATCTTCTCATGAACCACCATAGAGTATGCAATAGGGAAGTCTAACTCTTCTTTGCTGAGTGGATACTGTATGAACTTTCTGTTGGCCTTAAAGTACTCACAGTCTCTGGTCATGTTGAGGTAGTCAGTGTCTGTGAAAGGCTCCCGTTTATTCTTGACCTCCAGTTTGTCCAGCAGGGCTTCAATAACTGCTTCCTTGTCCCCTTGGATGATTCTAGAACAGTTGATGGATCTCTTTGCTGGCAACCCCAGGGACTTGTACAAGATATCTCTGCAGCGTCTGCTTTGCAAGTCTATGGACTCCAGATCCAGGGAATCAAAGTTGCATTTCAGTCGGAGAGAAAGTTTCAGAGCAACAATGGCCAGCAGCAAATAGCAGCCCAGGGCCCACAAGTAGTGCTGCCAGCAGAGTTTCTTCTTCCACTTAACCAGCTTCATGGCATGGGAGAGCAGTAGAGTTTGGGCACAGGGAAGGAGGAGGAGGAGGATGGAATCCTTAGACAGAACAAAATGCCTTCAGTTACAAACCAACCCTGAATGTGTTCCCAGGCACATCAAGTTTAACCCCAAAATAATGGCAAAAATACATTTCTTCTCTAGACAAGTATCCTGCCTGCCTGAAAACTTCTTATTCTTGGCTTCCTGAGGGAGTTCTATAGCCTGATCCAACAAATGCTGCATTTAGGACCTGGCTCTACCTTCACCCCAGGAAAGACAAAGGGGAGGGGACCAGAGCACCTGCTGAAGTAAAAGTAGTTTTAGTCAGAGGAAGTCCCCACCCTTTATTCCCCATTTTTCTCCTCATCCTTCACCACCCCTGTTTCTAATAGCTCTCATCTAGGCCCAAAATTTCTGTTGGTCTACAAAGATCATGAAATCCAGACTCTCAGATTCAGTTCTAGAAATTCAAAAATCCTCTTAAAAGAAAAAGTATGTTTCTTGCTCTTATTTGGCAATTTATACATTAGAATGTTTTCACCATCTATAATTCATTGGTTAACTATAATAGCTAACCACCCTTTTTAAAAAGTTCTTTAAAAATTGAATAAACCCAAAAATGTATTTAATCATTTATATACATAATTTAGTCTATCCAATTTTAAAATATATGTGCATGCAGACATGCAGAGCTATGCATACACAATATTAAATGAATGCTTTCTATGGGGCAGAAATATTTCTTTACATTGTCCACTTAATCTTCACAACATACCTGAAATGAAGTTCTATTAGGCCTTTTATAGATAGGAAAACAGGAGCTAAATAACTTGCCAAATATCACTTATATTAAAGGAAGCAACTCTGAGACTGACCCATTCTTCCTCCCCCCTTATTTATTTTTATTTTATTTTTTGTCTGTAAGCCTAATACTTGTTCCACCAGATCACAGCTACCTTTCAAAACAACACAGGGTACTGGGTATCACAGAAAACCAGGTACTCTAGATAAAAATTCTTAAAATGAGAGAAAGAGAAAATGTGATACACCTAGCAATGACTGTCCTTCCTTTCTGCACCCTCTTTCTAAACATGTGCATCCTCAATAATTTTTATGGGAACCTAAGAAGAAGGGGAAAAATGAAAAATAAAGAAAATTCTCACCTTCAATAGCTTGTTTCCCAATTAGAGAAGGTTTCTTGCCACCACTTGTTTCTATTTCCAAGGGAGAGTTGGTTGGGTTCCATGGAAGCAAATGTAAACCCCATATCCCTTGGCCTTCTTTAAGCTCCTCCAAAATATAGTTTCTGGTATTCACAGGGCATCCAAGAAACTGTCTCAGGCTCCTCCTTAATTTCTGTAAAGCAGAGAGCAGCAGGTGGCTTTATCACTCATCTTTCAGCTTCCTGCTCTCAGATAAGAGAGCACGCCCAGATATATTTATGATTCAGAAACATATTCTCAAGAATGAGTCATTCAGGGAGCAGTAAAAAATGCTGTCAATATGTGAGAAGACGAGTAGCTATTTCAAGCAGGACAGCCCAGTTTATATACATGCTCTGCTGCCATGAAATACTTCATAAAAACCTGTCAATGCTCCTGTAAAAACTCAGAAGCTTTCCCTCTTGTCCCCTTTAATAATGAATCACAGAAACACACAGGTATGTTTCTACCGGCTTCTTGTCTAAAGCCCAAGTGTCACTCCTCTTATGTTTCCTGAATGTTATAGGAGTGAAATAATAAAAACACAAGGATTATTTCTTTTGCTTATTTACTTTAAAAAAAGGGGGGGGGGGAGTCAATGAAAACCAGTTTGCTCTTCAAATGGCAACTACTTGAAAAAAACCATTTGCCTTTCTTGCCATGACTGTTGATAGTCTGTATGTTGTAGAAATATCCACAGGGTTCCAGATTGTAGATCTTCCTCATGAATATCTGTCAGTATGGGGTTCCTGGCAATTGGACTTCAGTGAGAGCCTCAGGGGTGGTCTTAGCAATACAGGGTGAAAAATGCCTTCTTCATAGCCACTGACATTGTTGGTCACTGTTTCCCTCAGACCCTCACCCCCAAACCACCCTTCCAAAAATGCAGCATCCTGGTCAAATATTTGAAATAGCAAATTTAATATAAAGGACTGAACTGGGTATAAAGTTATTAATAATTGAAAAGGTGTGTGGTGGGAAAAGGTACACAACACTAAATTATTAGGGAAGTAGCAATTGAGAAAAGTAGCTACCACCCCTAGGCTGGAGGAATAAAGGGGAAAAAAAAAAAAAAAAAAAAAAAACCAATGAAAATGATTATACTTAAGAGTCTGGGAAGAATGGTGCCAACAAGCTGAAACTAAGATCTGTAATGGTGACACTACTCAGTTATTGCTGGGCGCTCTGAGCTCAGAGGAAGACCTCCTAGGCTGAGAGCCAGACTTCTTGTGACGTGGCTGTTCTCCTCAACTGGGTTCAGCGCAGCCACAGAAAATGAACCACACGCCAAAGCGTAGTCATGGTGATGTTCAACGGAGGCAGAAGGTAGGAAGCAAGCAGGAAGCCCCGCCTCCAGCTTCGCCATCTCCCTCCAGCGCCCCCTGTTGGCAAAGCCCAATCGGTGGCAGCTAGGGAAGCGGGAAGTGAATCCAGGAGCGCGAACTTTGAAGACAGCAGGGCAATTAACGATCGAGACCGTCAGTGTTGCCTTCTTCCTACAAAGGGGTTTACGCAGCTCCCCTATAGCATAGGGACCAGAAAACAGACCATGTGTGACTCAAAGAGGCAAGAAGTGAAAATAGATAAGCATGCACAAACCAAGTTAATGTCACTGGATGGGCTGAGCTGGGGTTTGAAAGAGACTTAAAGGGAAAGGGGAGTGGGGGTTCTTTGAGCCCTAACCTTATTTGATGTTCAGTGTCAGTGAGCTCTTAGCGAAGATGCGGCTATGAGAAGTGGTTAAACGATCCAGTGTGATCAAGCCTGTTTCCATTCAGGGCTGTATAATGAAGCTCACGCTCAGCTGTGGTTTCCTGGCTGGTGGGGGCTCAGCCAATGCCTGTTCTGTTAGTCGCAGAGCTACTAACACTAGCGCGAATTGGAGGACAACCAGTGGAACACCCCTAGATCATCTCTGTCTGTCCTTTGAGCTCCACTCACTCAGAGCACCCAGTGCTCTCCCTCCCCACAGACACAGTCCAAGTGCCCTGGAGTAAAAGAGCAGATATTCGAGAAAGAAAAGAAAAAAGAAAGAAACCCCACGGAACTCCATCATGGCTAACTTGCTGTAATAAGTAATTATTGGAGAGGAAAATTCTGAAAGTAGACAAGACAACGATCCTCTCAGATGAAATAATGCAACTTGCTCTACAGATGGAGAGGGAAGTAAGAGCCACGTTTTTTGTACCACTTCACAGACTGGTCAAAATGTACGTGTCCTCACTGTGGTTATCATGAAGGCAAAGACCAGGCCTGCCTCTACTTTGCCTCCCTATAGGAGCTAGAAGAGAACTTACAATGAGTCGAGTGGCCATGACTGTTCCCTGAATGGACAACAACCTCAGCGTTCTGGGGAGGGGTCCCTAAGTCCTGAGTCTTGGAACTATAGTTTACTATTTACTGGAATAAACACAAAGAGGCTCCCTGAAGTAAGCTATACACAAAAATACAATGCCACAGATTTGAAGCTAATTGAAATGCAAGCAGCACTAAAGGGATTAATTTTGCTTAAGAAACTTTCAGAAGATTTGGAAACTTGTTAATAATGAGATTAAGGTGCCTCCTATTGTGTTATTGGAAGTAATACCTTCTAAATGGAATGTCACACGGCAGCATTTTATGCATTTTTTCCATTTAACAACTGTTGAGGAAGCTGCTAAGTTTTAAATGCTACAGGTACAAAGTTGATTAAGACAGCCCCTACTCTCAAGGTGCTCAGCCTTGTGTCAGGGAAATATTTGAAAATAGATTATAATAATACCATGTGTAAGTGCAAAAGATGTGCACTGGATAAAATGGAAGCCCAGAGGTTAAAACTAAAAAGGGAATGGTTGGAGATACAAGCGCAAACAAATGAGAAGGATCTGGACAAGTGGTTACAAGAAGAGAGATATTAGTTCAAGAAAATGTCCCCCGAGGTCAGCCGTTTGTAAAAAGAAAGTTAGGTCACAGTGTAAATATAAATACATTTCAGATTTAAATCTAAAAAGAAGAGATAGTTCTAAATTTTTCAGAAAATAAACAGAATATTTTTTATGATACCTAAATTGAGAAGATCTTTTAAGATCATACCAGAACATTATAAATAAAATAAACAAAAGAACATCTAATATGGAACCATAAACAAAAAATAGAATTGAAAGTGTGAAAGGGTTAAGCTCCTTAAAAGGGAGTCTATGCCCTTCTTCCTTTCTTTTCTTTTCCTTTCTTTCCCTTCCTTCCTTTCTTTTTCTTCCTTCCTTCCTTTCTTTTCCTTCCCTTTTCCTCCCTTCCCTTCCCTTTCCTTTTCTTTCTTTCTTTTGAGGGAAAAGGAAGGAGAAAAATGTTGCTGTAAGCCTGAGTGGGAATTGAACTGACAACCTTTCAATTCCCAGATCAGCGCTCAATTCACTGAGCCACACCCTCCTTTCTTTCATTCTCATGAATGCAGATATAATGGTTGGAGCTCCAGTATCACCTAGAACTGGGAAGCAACATTGAGAATGGAAGTCATGACCTGAAAGACAGTAATGCCATGGAGCCACTTCACCAGTCCAGTTTACTTCTGGCTTTCATCTTTGAGAGAGAGAAATACATTTCTACCTCATTTAGCCACGGCTTTTTCAGGTCTCTGACATGAGCACTCATTCACAAATGTTTTAACTCACACAGAAGCTGTTGCCCAATGCAGGGACAGTAAGTATCATAGGTATAAAGAAGGCACATGTTTCAGGGGAGTAAAGAGAAGCTACTCTATCTAAACCCTGCAGGGCCCAGAACAAGAGCTCTCCTTCTCTTTCTCTCCACCACCACCACCATAGCCGCCATTTTTTGCTTCTTGTTTAAAAACACATTTCAGGACAGGTCTGAAAAGGAAATGCACTAAAAATTAACCGCAGTATTCAGGCTTACGTGATTGCTCCCCTTTTTCTCTCAGTTTTATCATTTATCTGAAATGCGTATGCATTATATACTTCCTATTTTTTTTAGAGGTATTTTAGAATCATCTAAAGAAACAAATAGTGCTCACTTTGATTTCAGAACTTAACTCTGCTTTTTTTCTTTTACCTTTTTGCAGACCTGTGTGGACAGATCTGGTCTTTATTTTATTGGGGAAAGTAGATTGTGCGTGTGTGTGTACATTTATGTCTAACTGGATATTAGTAGAAATAACTTTTTATGAATATAAAATTGAATGTTATAATGAGAGCAGTTTAAACAAGATGATCAAATACTGGCATCATCTAACACAGAGTATCACTTTACCTACTCGTATTATCTTTTCAAGAAAAATGGCCACATGCCAACTAATAAATGAAAACATAAAAATGCATTGAATGACAAAAGAACACATAGTACATTTTAGTTCTATTTTCTTGATCTTAAAAAACTATTTCTAGGACCCTCTCTATGCTGTCCTAACCCATAAGGTCCTACTAACTGTATACACTCTGGACCCAAAAATTTTATGTGTATAGTTATAGAAGTCGCCAGCTTTCAGGCATAGAGTGTGAGGCAATAGGCTGCTTCCAAGGCAGAG
>PVIW01005361.1:0-10954 GCA_004026585.1 Noctilio leporinus
GTCTCCAGGAGGAGCCTGGGCGGAGGAGGGACCCGCATTCCTCAAGGCCGGGACCCTAGGCCTTACCTGCAGGCAGCTGACACAGCTGGTTCCTCCCCCTCCTCCTCCCTCCCTCCCTCCGTGTGCCCCGCCCCCCTCACTCTCACTCTCGGCCTTGCTCTAGAGCAGGTCACAGTCTTCCCTGTTTTCAGGTTACTTTCTTTACAAGAATGTAGAGCACTTTTTTTCTGGGTTACCTCACGTTGAGATGTTTCTTTCCATTTTCAAAAATACTCCCTCAGAGCCTTGGGTTAGACACTTGTTAAATATCTAAAATAAGGAATCATTTCAGATAAGAATGTTGGTGATACTCAAAGACCAAGAACATCCTTTCTTTCTGTCCCCAGGTTTCTGACATCCGGTTCCCTTCTGTTCCTTAGGTCCCAGGGACACGTGGGCTTTGTAATCACCAATTTCCATGGCCTAGGTTAGTGTAATGCCCAGTATTTTTTTTTTTTTTTTAACAAAACAGTTCTTTGCTTACATACAAATCACAGGCCGTAATTTTCTTACATCTTGTGTCATTAGTCATTGTGACATTTTTGCAAGACGGAAAAAATCTTTTATTTTACTAATTGTTGTATTTTTAGTCTGTTCCCAAGAAACATTACCACCAAAATACATTTAAATAATTTCCATCCCATTAAACTGGTTAAAATGAAGATACTCTTACCTAACTAGGAAGTTATTAAATGAGTGGAAATAGAAATTGATGAGTGTTGGGTCCCTGATGATTTTTCTGTCATCAGTGTTTAAGTTCTGGGTCATGAAATGGGATTCTTTACACTCAGATCATCTTAAGTATGAAGTTAACCAGCGTTAAACAACCTGCACCTAGTTCCTACCTCAAATTAAGCTAATGTAAAACTCCACTTTTTTTTTTTTAAGATTTTATTTATTATTTTTCAGAGAGGGGAAAGGAGAGGCAGAGAGGGAGAGAGACATCCATGTATGGTTGCCTTTCACCTGCCTCCAGCTACAGATCTGGCTGGAGACCTGGCTTGCAACCTCGGTATGTTGCCCTGGCTGGGAATTGAACCAGTGACCTTTGGGTTCGCAGGCTGGTGCCTTATCCACTGTGCCACCAATAAAACTGCACTCTTAATGAGCATACTTAATACTGCGGTTTCATGACAATGCCCATCCACTTGTCCCACAAAACATGCTGTTATAAGGAAGGGACCCTGTGCCCTTGTTAAGAACGCCTTTTAAAAGTCAGGTTAAGCCCAGAGCAGGAATACCAATTTAAAAAAATAGATCTATAAGCCCTGGCTGGTGGCTCAGTGGATAGGTGCTGGCCTGTGAACCCAGAGGTCGCTGGTTCGATTCCCAGCCAGGGCACATAACCAGGTTGCAAGCCAGGTCTCCAGCCAGGTCCGTGGCTGGAGGCAGGTGAAAGGCAACCATACATGGATGTTTCTCTCCCTCTCTGTCCCTCTCCCTTCCCCTGTCTCTAAAAATAATAGAATCTTGAAAAGAAAATACATCTAGATATATTTATTTATATTGATATATTTTCATGGCCTAAGCAGAAAATAGTTCATAAAAAATCCTCTGAAGTCGTCACAGAGATCCGAAAACTTAGAGCAGGAAGGAACCTGGACTATCCATAGGGGATGCTCTATAGCCAAGGCTTGGGGTCCCCCCCAGCTGAACCTAGTGGCCAGTCAAAGCACAGATGAGGCAGCCTCTCAGCCCAACTCTCAGAACTAATTTTAACAAAAATTCCTGTAGGTTAAGCTCTCTCCAATCTGCAGCCCCTTCCACAGACCTCCCCGTTCAGCCTCTTCCCATCACCATGGCAACACTACTCCCCTAATAAGCCACTAGAAGGGAAGAAGCAATTCTGTGGATGTGACTTTCTCCTACTCTCTGTCTTGCCTGTGTGTGTGTGTGTGTGTGTGTGTTTCTGTTTTATTTTGTCCATAGTGGCCCTGTCCTATAAACTTCTATTCTCCTCTCAGGATCTGAATATCCTATAACAAATAGGACCTGGTATTAAGCTGGGACAGAGGCCTCAAAGCTTTAATCATTTGGCACTTAGCGTCTCACCTCCATCACTGGTTCCCAAGTGCCAGGCCATGGCTCAGCTGGGGAGTCCGTTAGGCTCTGGTCCAGCCCAGTGGGACCAGCACCCCGAATCCCGGTGCCCAGGAATCGGACTCCTGTGCTCCCCACAGGCATATGCTGCCACATTGGCCCATCTTGGTTGATTATACAGTGCCTGTCCCGGGTGGCCAGCATCCCGACTGGTCCATTTGTCCCGAGTAAAGGGATGAAGAGAAAAGGAGCTCACTTCACACGTTGCCTGTATCATGAAAGGAAACTGCAGGAACGGGCTCAAAGGAAAACAAAGATTATCCCAAGCCGGCACTGCTCTTAGCTATCCTTAAGTAAGGTAGGAAAGATGGGGGATTTCTAAAAAGACCAGCCACCAAGGCAGAGAAAAAGTAACGCAGGCCAAGGTGGGTGTGAAGCACCTATGGTCTTGACCTTCTCCGGGCAAATGTCTAGTCTCAGTCCGCAACTGACCATATGTCCAGGTTCTCAGCACTGCTTTCTGTGGCTTATGGTGCATCTGCATGGAAAGGGATGTGGAAGGTGTCAGAGAAATGAGTGGGAACTTTGAGGCACCTGTTCCCCTCTGTAGATGCAGGTGGGTTGAGGCCATGGGCACCTTGGGGTTTTGCTGTTACAATGTGAACTATTTTGTAGACTCTTCCTAAAGTCATTTGAGCATTTGTTGGGAATTCACAGATGCCTGCGTGGCCCCAGATCTGCTTTGGTAATTGGTTCTTTGGGAGTAGATCAGCTTTGAAATGGAAATGTAGGCTTGTTGGTGTGGTTTTTATTTTTTACCCCTTACCCGGAGACTCTCTGCTTCCTGAAGGAATAGACCTTATCCTGCAGGCCACACAGTGGTCACTGTCACAATTCCAGGAGGCACTGAAGACTCATGAATGTTTATGATCCAACAGCTCAAGACCATACTTAATTCTGGTCTTGCACTGCTACAACACATAGTACATGTTCACCTTCTATTTTATTTTAAAAACCTATTTACTTTAGCTTATAGAACACTTGGAAAGGTGTGTGAGGGGAAAGAAGTTACGCTCCAGTCCCAGATGAAGTGTTTGTTGTCATTTCTGTGTATGTCTTTCTAATCGTACATGCATTCATTCCATATTAACAAACATTCATTGGTCACTTGCTACTTATATAATACTAAGGAAGAACCAAAGTAATTGACAGTCAAAGAGAGGGTAATTGAATTATTAGGGAAATTTCCGTAAGTCCAAATGGGCAAAACAAAGTGCTAAGAAACTTGCCTCAAGCAACTAGAGTCTGGAAAGGTGCTGGGCATGCTGAGGGAAGTGGGTTGCTGGGAAGTTGTTCATTTTGACCTTGAATCTGTAAAATACTTCACAAACTGTGTCAGAAAATAGAGCAAAAGGAGAAACTGAGGAATCCTAAATGACGCTGCTGGGACCCTGGGGTGGAAGATGCAGACGAAAGACAGCATAGGCATACACTTGGGTGGACATTGGTTTGTGTGTTTACTTTTCTCCCGAAGGATCTAAAGGCAGACCTTGGAATTAATATTAAACAGCTAGGATATTTTTCTGTAATTGCCACATTTATTATCCCAAGGATGCTGGGTTTTCTTCCAGTGGTTGGAGCCAGTGAGCCGTCAGGAACGCTGGCCTGCTTGCCCAGTGTGAGTCGCCTCTCCCAAGTGTTTCTCCTCTTGATGAGTCCCTTGCGGGCATCACTGTGGTGCCCTGTGCCCTGGCTGGCAGCCTTGCCTGACACAGCCCAGGCTGACTAGATCTCTCACCCTAACTGGTGGTCGTAGGCCAAACCTGCAGGGCCAGCAGATCACTAACTGCACTAACTGGTCTGGGGGCCGGGCTCTGCTTTGACCCATATGGCCAGGGTGCCTAGAGGGTCCATTAAGGAGTCTGATATGGCCCAAGAGGGGACCTGAGGCTGCGTTGGTGTTCTAGTGGGGGGTGATGAGCAGACCCTTGAGTCTTTGGGAAAATGCAGTGTCACATGCCTTGCTGCCCATCTCAGGGGAGTCCCTCGGGAGGCTGGCAGAGGGCGCCGCTCCCCCTGGCCTCCCTTTGGCCCTCTCACCTCCGTTCCCTCTGACCCCAGAGCCACCACGGGCATCGGCCCCGCTTAGTGGGAGCCCAGCACGCCTGACTTTCCTCGGGCTCAGCTCTGCTGCCTGGAACTCTTAAAAGAGACTCGAGGGAAACTGTGGGCATTAAGGGTCTTTGAAGCCACAGAGTGCCGGAGGCAAGGGGTTCTTCGGAGGCCTTAGATGACTTAGGGGTGAACAGGCCGCTGAGCCTGTGACCGGGCCCTGAGCCTCTGACTCCCTGGTCACCTTGCTGAGGTACGTGCCGCTCAGGCATCAGTACTTGTCCCTGCTCGGGTGGGTCCTGGGCCCTCGTTCCTGGAGGGGCTGGTGGAACAGTAGGAGAGGGCAGTCGGGCCTGACCTGGCTGGGGTGGTACCTCCAGGAGCCGCCTAGGTAAGCGCTGCCCAAGGAGGCGGGAGAGGATACGCGTGGTGGCCAGCCTTGGCCAGTGTCCCAAGTGCTCAGAATAGCAGATAATGTGTAAAACGCGTAAAAAGGAACCAGCGTGGGGTCCATGTCCTTGGGAAAGCAAAATTGGTGTCCCAGCGCTGGGGTCGGGTGGGGAGGCGATAAGCCGGTAGGAGTTGATCGGAGGGAGCAAGGGGGAAATAGGTTTGTGGGGACGAGAGACGGCAGAGCGTCCTGTGCTGGGGAGCCCCTGTCGTCAGGCACCGGCTCCCGCACCCCGAGTCCAGAACGCGCCACAGCAGGGCTGTGAAATCCACGATAGGAGACAGTGCCCAGCTTCGGGGAGGGACCATTTCAATGTGGAGAGAGGAGCCAGGGGCCTGAGGTGAGGCCAGTTAATGCCACACGAGCCTGAAGCACCTTCATGCGTGCGGGTTAGGGAACTTGAATGTCGCTACTCCTGCTTAACGATCCTGTGTGTTTCTGCATTTTCATTCCCGATTGCAAGGCCGTGTGTCACTTCTAACACGCCCTTCCAGGACATACCCTTTCTTCCCAGGCGCTTTATTTCATTCATAAGGTTTCAAGCCCTAAGATACGTAAACAAAGGTGCTCACTACTACATTGTGTTAGTGAACACTTATGAGGGAAACAACCCAAAAGCTCGTCAGGAGGGGACCTACGAGGTAAATGATGGTCCATCGGGCTAATGGGGTAGAATTTAGTTCTTTAAAGTAATGAGGCAGAACTAAATATATTAATAGGAAGAGATGCTGTGGTATCAGGGTGTATAATTGTATTTTTTATAGTAAGGTCATAGTTTTATAAATATTAAATATGCACATAAGTTTAGAAAAGAATATATTTTAAAAGGCTGCAAACCATTAATAGTGTATCCCTCTAAATGGTGAAAGTTATAGAGAGAAAATTGTATTTTCTTACCTATATGTATATTGATCTGTATGTAGTATCGGGGGTTTTATGGTGAGCATTATTTTTGTTTAGAATTCAGACTTCTTTGAAGTTAAATGCCCAAAGAAAGAAAAAAGAATCACCATAGGCACCAGACACTGTAATTCCCTTAAACTGAATTTACTACTCTCCAGATTAAGCTAAAGTGTTTGGAAAACCTGAAAAAAAAAAATGTCTAAGTAGCCAAAGTAGCCAGTTGATGTTTCTTAAGATCCTTTGTTTGGGGATCACGGATACTTGCTGCACCTCGGAAGGATGGCAGGGGCTTGTGTTGAGTGGAAGGAACCAGCCTCAAAGTGTACACACGGTATGATTCCATTCACCCGGAATTCTCAAAATCACACAACTCTAGCGATAGAGCAGTGCTCACCAGGGTTTGGAAAAAGGGCAAGCGGGTGGCAGGGCCTTTTTTTCATGGTGGCGTCATCCGACATGCTGACTGTGGTCATTGCAAACAAGCTATTAACATGCTCGAGTTGATAGAGTGGGTGATACAGAGAAAAGTATTTTATTATTAAATTAAAAAATAAAACATGTAAAAAGCAGCAATACAAAGGGACAGAGAGCCAAGGAAGATGGTGTGCCTGGCTGTGTCTCCCGCGGATTTACCTGCTCTGCGGGGCTCCGTCTCCTTGTCTGCCCCCCTTCCACCGCCCAGGCCGGCAGAGCCTCCATGCAGGAACCACAAGGGATTGCCCAGCTTCTACTCAAGCAAATCCCATACCAGGAAGCGCAGCACCTTTCACGGCGTTATGTTGCATTTACACACATGCCTTCTGTGAACCTCCTCCCTCTGATGTCCACTAGGGGAACCTGACTTGGCTCAATGGCATCATGTAAAATGGATCTAACCCCCCTTCTGTGACACAACTCCAGAAACATCGGGGTATTGCAGTCTTATCTGTGCCTCTCCCTTTCTTGAAGTGGTTCCTTTGCTGATCCTGCTGCCTCCTGGTTTCCAGACCCCTTGCGCCTCTGGCCCCTCTCGTCTGCTGTCTCGTTCATCCGTGGTCCTCGTAAAATGCGTTGGCTGGACAGTACCACACTGCTTTGGTGGCGATCTGACAACAGAGCCTGGAGCTGGTCCTCTCTTGCTGATGATAACATGTTTTTACTGGTGGGTGGCAGTGACGGTCCAGGGCCACCTCTGGAAGACGCACTGCCCTGTGGCCTTGCAGCCGCAAACCCTTCTTTCCAACACGCTGCTGTGAGGCCTTGGGGCCCCGTCATGCACAGTAGGAAAGGGTTCTTCCACCTTCACTGCAGAATTCCCCACCCGTCCTCTTCTGGGCCATCTTTCTACCCATCGCAACCCATCCCGATCGCGCCGCACCCCGGGGGATTCTGACGTCCGGCACATTCACCCTCTTCCCAGCCTCAGGATCAGACGTGCTAGTGTGCATCCTGGTCAGTGGTGTAGAGACCTGAGGGAGGGAGGTGCTGACCCTCACTTCCGCCGCGTCACCTCTGACTCACCACGCGGCCTGTTCCACCGGCGGGGCCGCGGGGCCTTCAGTGTGGCCCTGCTGTGTTCCTCTCCGAGCCGGTCCCTCGTGTGTTCCCAACGTCGTCACACTTTATACGGGCCTGTTAATTGTAGGCTTTGATGCCAGTTTAGGTGGCTGGGGCAGGATGGCGCCGCTTAAGTACAAGTTATCGTCCTAATTAGCATCACTACATACTTAAGCGGGTTTGAAACCCTGAGGCCTCCCCTGGCCCTTCGTAGGTGTGTCGTTATTATGAAATTACCACACATCTGGATGTCTTATTTCCATAATCGCTGCACTTGAAAGGTGACTGCTGGCCTGTTCATGAAGGAAAAGGCGTTAATTATGTTAATAATCAGGACTCCTAAAGCAGCTCCTCTCCTGGCGGGTTGCGAAGGGTGTGGGTTCCAGAAAGGGCACAGAAAGCAGGTGACCAGTGGCCTGGTGCAGGGTGAGAACAAATGCGCATAAAAGGACACAGCAACTATAGAGATTTTGGAGACAAATATGGGCAGGAAAAGCAAATGACAACTGGCTATGGAGGCAACTTGTTGGCATGATTAAAAAGTTCACTTGATCTAATGAGGTCCATTAAATAGGCCAGGCACTTGGTGTAATTTGCTTCTTAACAACATGTCCTGTGGCCTTTGCCCAGCTGCCACGTTCTAACTGCTGCTTTTTCAGGGACAGGGTCTGGCTTCAGGCTGGTGGTCCCTCTGCCCAAGAATCTGACTAATGCTGCTTCCGTCCTCTGTGTTCTTGACCCTGCGCCCCCAAGGCATCGGGCACTTTCAGACAGGACCATTTCTAAGCGACCGTGAGGCAGTAAAACCGGTCCATCCACACCGATCAGGATGAAAGAAACTCATTAAAAACAGCTTACAGCTTTTATAAAATGGACGTTACATATGACCACCGAAACACCCATTGCATGTGAGGTTTTCTTCCCTTTCAAACTTCTGAACTTGTGCCCGAGTGACTGTAGCTTCCTTTGCCTTAAGTCTGCCATTGGCTTAATACATACACATACTCTCATATATATTTAACTCTGCTAACAGAGGAGGTAGCCTGCACTATTACTATTACTCTACTACATGCGTCCTCGGCTATGTACAGGCATGTATATGTAACTTAAGATTATCACACTTCCAACAAATGTAGGGTAATTTAGCTGAGGAGGAGAATGGGGAATTGTGGGAGGCAGGCTTTTCAACCACGGATCCTAAATTGTACCTTAGTTAATAATGGAATCCTTGCAGGAATTAGCCTCAAACTCGTGTTTAAAAATCAAATTTGAAGAGTTGTCTGTATTGATTTGGGAGGTGTGATGGTGACTCTCGTGACCAGCATGCTGTGAATTTGCTGCCGGCAGAGAATGAGGACGGAGCAGCCTGTTCATGAGGCCCCCGTGGTGCACTGAGGTGAAGAGACCCAGCAAGGGGACCCCAGCGCCCAGGCGGCGTGCACAGTGATTTTAGCAGGGTGTGAAGAAGACTTGGCTTTATTTTATTGCATATATAAGTGCATCACTTTATGTATCTATATAGGCACATACATATACAGGTATATATGGGGGTGGGCAAAAGTAGGCTTACAATTGTTCTTATGGGAAATAATACAAGAATAAAGTATTTCACGTATTCACGAGTATATATACATACTCGTGTATATTTGTGTCTATATTTTATATGTAAAATAAAGCCCATTCTTTCATCAAAAATACCTTTTTCTTTAGTGACAGGAACCTCTCCCATGCAATTTCAGCGTCTCAAAACCATTTTCAACCAAGGCAATAAAAAATTCTAGAATTTACCGAATGGATAAGTACTTACCTTGAAAATATCAGCTTTACTCATAACATAAATTTTTAATCTTTAATTGGAGTTTAAGCCTTATCCTCTTCAGAAACCAATGAATAATTTAAATATAATTTTTTTTTTTTTTTTTTTTGGAAAAGTGGCTTCTGTCTCTCGTCCATCTGTAGTTCATCTTAATTCCTCTCACTCCCCAGGACGCCCCCACTTTCTGGGCTTCTTTCAGACATTCTCCTCCTCCTGGGTGACCAAACTGATCATGTCGCTTTTTGAATGGAGCTTTGCCTTGGGGATTTTGAGGAGAAAACTGCCATTTTTCTTCTCTTGTCGTCACTAGGGACGGAGTGCTGTGTCACGTTGTGCTTTTATGAAAAGCACATCATTGAAGTCATCGGAAAAGTGCAGGCTCCTCAGTGAAGAAATGAGGGGCCTTCTTGCCTGCAGTGAGCCCCACGGGCCCCTCTGCCTGCTGCTGGGGAGGGCGGCCCCCCTGGCTGGTGGCTGCCTCCTCTGCCAGCCCTGCTGCTCTGCGTGAACCCTTGCGGTGCTCCTGTTTCTCAGCCTCACATTTAGTGCCACACGCCCTCCTCTCAAGAGGGATACGTGCAGTTGGTCTTGGTTGGAAAACAAGAAGACAGAAGGAGACGTGGCCTCTGAGATCTGCATCTACACGGTGAAGGCGGAGCTGCTCTGAGCCGCCCTGGATGAAGCGGAGTGGGAAGGGCTGGCACTCGGGGGCCAGGCAGAGAGGGTGTCCTTCGCCTCAGACCTTTGCCTTTGCTTATGCTGGTTCCCCGTTGTCCTTCCCACGCGTCCAGCCTTCCTCCAAGCCCTGCTGCCTTGCCCGGCCTCCACACAGCTACCTGCTCGCTGAGTGGTTGCTGCCCGGGTTGGCCTGTATCCTCTGCACCCCATTCCCCTGCCTTCTTTTCTCTGGCTCTTGGGTTCTCCTTATGCAACGTCCCTGCCAAATGAGGGCAGGGATCTTCCCTCTGACAAATTAAGGCCGGATCTTACATTGCACGCCTTTGCGTACCTCTGTGCACGCAGCAGACACTCCGTGAGTGCACTGAATTTGTTAACAAATCTCAAATGTGGCACATGTTCACCAGTGTCCACACACACTCAGCTTGCTCAGTGCAGAGACTTGATTAATGACTGTTGGACAGTGGGTGGTGTGGTGGCACTAACTAGATGTCTCCTCCCGAGGAGCCACGTCTGCAGATTCTTGGTGGCCCACGGCAGTGGGTGGGGCTGTGGGCCCGGCTGTCAGCTCCTGGCCTGCTGGTGAGGAATTACCTCTCTGTGGTACAGGAGTGCCAGGACCCCCGGAGGTGTTTGGTCAATACTGCGAGTCCTAATGAACAAAACCTTCCTTTCTTTGTCTTAGAGCCGAATTTAAAACGTCTCTCTTTAGATAGATGTGCCATGTCCTCTGTTTTTTTTTGGTTTTTTTGGCAGGGGGTGGTGGTGGTGGCTATCATTATTCAACTAGGATTTCATCGTTTTTCTTCTCCCTCTTCAATATCCACTCACACAGCACTTTTCTATATGTATATGTCTGCTTTTCATTGACACCAGTGATTTTGTGAGGTTGATCTTGTTCTTTTCTATTTTTTTCTCACCTAATACTTTCAAACTCCATTCATGTTGCTGCACGCGCGTGCAGTTCTTTGCATCTAGAATATAAGTCCAGGCAAGGGCTTGCTGGGCATACGGGTGTTTTTCAACAAGCATATCGGATGGTAGGGCAGAGCGGCTACTCCATTAACCCCCCGCAGTGGTCCTGGGGGTTCTTGGTTTCTGCACATCCTTGTCGATACTCGGTATTGCCCACCTTTCTGTTTGCCAGGCGTTTCTATGTGCTCTGATCCATGTAGTCTCTCCTTGCGAGTTTTGTTTGCCATTCTCTGCAGACAAGTGCTGCTTCTGTTCGTATCCTTTGCCAATTCCTCTGCTGGTCTCCCTGGCTTGTTCGGGGTGATTTGCAGGTATAGCTTATACTTCTATCCAGATCTAAAGATGGCGAACATTCCCCCCATGCCTGTCCTGTTTGTTAACTTGGCTGGTGACATCCTTTATTG